>LUCG01080966.1:0-24019 GCA_001633085.1 Carthamus tinctorius | reverse complement strand
CTCTATAAAAGCCTTTTTATAGCTTCGTTATTCTGAAAACGTAGCAGATGTATATTTCTGAAAGAAAGAGAGAAACAATTCTTGAGAAATTCAAACAGTGGATTGAAAGAATCGGTGTAAATATGGAAATCTGTATAAAACAAGGACTCCAGTGTATACTACTACTTGAATCTTGGAGGAATTCTCTTTAGCATTTCAATCCATCTGTTCGGAAGAGAAGAATGGCAATGGCGAAGAGAAGGTTCGCCATCAAGCTTTCTTCTTCCTCTTCAATCTCTACCCCAAAGTTCATCTCTTCAAACTCCAGCAATGGTGTCGTAGAATCTGATGATGCAGACCAACAACTCAGAAAGCTTCACGTACTAGTTCAACAAGGTCAAATCCAAACCGCCAAAAGTCTAATCAAGTCCCTCATAACTTCCAAGTCCATCTTCACCACGCCTTCTGATATTTACCTTCGGTGTAAGGAGGAGAACCGTGGAGTTTTTTCAAGCTTGGTTTTATCGGTTTGTGCTGAATCAAACCTCCCAAACGAAGCCATTGATTTGTACATGTTAGTAAGGAAAGATGGCGTCTTCCCTTCTCTTGTTTCCTTTAATTTGCTCCTGGAATGTTTGGTTTCTTCTGGTAAGTATGGTAGAGTGTTGGATATATTCGATCATGTTCTTGGTTCTGGTATTAGGGTTGATAAGTTTACATTCGGTAAGGCCGTACAATCAGCGGTTAAGATGGGGGACATGAAAAGGGGTATGGAATTGTTGGATTACATGAGGAATAATGGTAGGATGAATGTTGGTAAGTTTGTGTATAATGTTTTGATTGGTGGGTTGTGTAAAGAGAAGAGGGTAGTGGATGCACGCAAGCTGTTTGATGAAATGCTTGACAGAAATGTGATGCCTGATAAGATCACATATAACACTATGATTGATGGATATTGTAAAGTAGGTAACTTAGATGATGCTTTTAGGATTCGGGAAAAGATGAAGGGTGGTAATATAGGTGCGAATCTTGTTACTTATAATACACTACTAAACGGGCTTTGTAAAGCGAAGAGGATGGATGATGCGAAAAGGGTGTGGGAAGATATGAAAGTTCATGGATTTGTTCCTGATGGGTTCAGTTACAGTTCTATGTTTGATGGGTTTTCAAGGTCCGGTGATTTGGATGCTTGTATGGTGTTATATGAACAGATGTATAAGGATGGGATTCGTATAAACGGGTACACTTGTGGCATTTTGTTGAACGGGTTATGCAAGGGAGGGAAAACCAATAAGGCTGAGGAGATTTTGGTGAAATTAATGGAGAATGGGCTCGTTCCAACGGAGGTGATATTCAATACAATTGTTGATGGTTATTGCAGGGAGGGTAACACAGAAATGGCCCTTTTGACAATTGAAAAAATGGAATCCCATGGGTTGAATCCCAGCTGCAGTTCGTTTAATTCAGTGATGAATCGTTACTGTCAATCTGGTAATCTTGTTAAGGCAGAGGAATGGATGAAGAAGATGGCGGAGATGGGTGTTTCTCCGGATGTGGTGACCTACAACATACTACTTGATGGCTTTGGACGAAGTTTCCATTTCGACAAGTGTTTTCAGATTCTTGAACAAATGGAAAGTAATGGGTTAAAGCCGAATGCCGTAAGTTATGGCTCCCTAATGAACCAGTTATGCAAAGACAGAAGGGTTGCTGACGCTCAAGTGGTTTTCAGAGATATGATTGGTAGAGGTGTTATGCCAAATACGAATTTATATAATATGCTTATCAATGGGTATTGTAATGATGGAAAGATACAAGATGCTTTCAAGATTTTTGACGAAATGTTGAGAAATGATGTAGTTCCAACGTTGGTTACGTACAATACACTCATAAATGGGCTCTGTAAGACGGGTAGGCTTGAGGAAGCCAAAGAACTGGCTTCAAAAATAGAGAACGGAGGTCTAGAACGTGATGCGATTACATATAACTGCTTAATCTCTGGCTATTCAGCCAAGGGAAACAGCCAAATGTGTTTGGAATTATATGAGAAAATGAAAGCAGCCAGAATCAAACCTACTATCAATACATTTCATCCGCTAGTTGTTGGATGCAAGAATCAGGGGTTGATTCTTGTAGAGAAACTCATCAAAGAAATGTTGGAGATGAACTTGACTCTTGATCGGGTGCTATATAATGAAATAATTCATTGCTACGCAGAGCATGGTTTTGTAGAGAAAGCTTTTTCATTGTACTATGAGATGGTAGATAATGGGATTCTTCCCGATAGGATGACCTACAATTGCTTGATCATTGGGTGCTTAAAGGAGGGAAATCTCCAGAAATCAAAGGATCTTGTTTATAAGATGAAGGCGAAAGGGTTAGTTCCTAAAGCGGATACTTATGAGATACTGATTAAGGGACTTTGTGATGTCAACAAGTTTGGTGAAGCATATATTTGGTATAAGGAAATGGTTGCAAATGGGTTTTTGCCATGTGTAGGTGTAGCTAATCAGCTTCTTACTGGTCTTACAGAAGAAGGAAGGCTCCAAGAGGTCCAAATAATGCGCTCCGAAATGAGCATCAAAGGATTGGATTCTTCAAGTGCAAATGAGGATCACTGTGCAGTTGCAAAATTGTAGATAAGAGTTAAGCTGAGGTCAGTAGAGGGAGGATCAAACAGAAATGTGCTAACTATTTAAGAGAATACGAAAACGGCCAAATCAAGTGAAAATCACATGTGATTTTACTTCAACGGTCAATGAAAGGTGTGTGGCCCGACTTTGGCCGCAGGGCAAAGTCGCGTGAATCACATGTGATTTTGTACGTAATGTTAGTGTAAAATCACATGTGATTCGACCGTTTTTTAATTCTCTTGAAAGGGTATTGTTCTTGTTTGAACCCGACTCGAGGTCAGTATTATAATTTTTTGATGTATATATTGTATATGGCAAATACTCCTACACACTGTTCGCTTTTGGTGTGATTTGAACCCTTGACCTTTGGGGCTTTCTAGTAACCCCTGGATTCACTGTTCGAAACGCTCGCCACAAAAGCTGCCATGGCGAGTAGTGGGCCAGTGGCTCAAGGCTTGTGACGTTAAGGTTGAGGCACACCATGGTCTAATTTTGGTTTTTGTAACACGATATTTGATTTAATTCATCTTTTTAATGTCTTATTAGTTTTTAATATATAATTTAATCTAAGTTGTTTGTTATTATTGATTCATTGAGTAATAGTAGGAGAACATACGTTTATGTATATAATATTATTATACGATATAAAGATTTGCCACTATAAGCCTCGCCTTGAAAATGCCATAAACTCATCGTGGCTTCCAAGGCTTGAGGCTTGCCTTGCCGCCACACCACGCGTCGTACTATTTGGAACCTTGCCCAGAGTCATGTGGGCCAAAGACCCTTTGTTTCTAATTATATTCAACATGTTTTTCTATTTAGCGAACATAACATATATATATATATATGTGATTTTGTTGGTTCTCGTGTTCTTTTAAATAGGTATTGTTCTCGTTTGAACCCGACTTTATATATCTATATACATCTTTTTGTAGCCGTGAAGACTATATATAAATTTGAGATACTGAGAAATTTAGAGACACAAATTTATTCCATTCTAGAAGACAGAAATGATCAGATTACAAGCAAGCACACCATGTGTTTCGCTGCTACTCCTTCTTGTCCTTATTTCTTGGGGGTAGCTGCATTCTTTGGACCTGATGACTACAACACCATCAAAACATACACAAAACACAAGTTAATGATATTATATTTACAAACCACCCAAGAAACCATACTTGTGGGTGTCAAAATTATAGTTACCGTTCATTGAAAAATACCAAAGAATAGGTTTCAAACTCATAATCTTAAAGTTATCGTAAGAAAGTCCCAACACTGTATGGAATAGTTTAGCATAGATGTTACCTTCTTCCTAAGTTCACGAGGTTGTGTCGCCTTTTTAGGGGCTGCTTTGGAGGCAGACGGTTTGGCGGCAGAAGATTTGGGAGCCGAAGGTTTTGCGGCCTCTTTAACAGGTTTCTCGATCTTGGCTGATGCCATTGGTTCCTTCAAGTTGTGATAGAACTGTCTCTTTTTTAACCTGTTGGCCTGAATGCATCACTAGCATACAGGGTCGTGCATTTATAGTTGAATTTATGGAGTGAACGTGCGGTGGTAAGCACGGGAAGCATTTGCATTAGATGCCTTTTAGCTTGAAGATATGACTGTTGATGCTACATTATTTTGATGCCCAGAAGCAAGATGTTAATAGAGCATATGATGCCATGCAAATTATAGGGATGCACAACTTGTTCTGATATATACACTTGGCCAATGGTATGGGAAGAGTATATGGATGATGGATGGAATGATTGACAAGCTGCTTGCAACATGTCTGATTCTGATTCCTTGCTGTTAAAATCTTCAGATGCATTACTTGTGGTTAGGGGTGGACAAATACCTACCATCCCAGCCTGAAGCCACTCGATGTATAATCGAATTGTAAAATCTTTAAACTGTAGGTATTGGGTTAGCATTTGGCCAAATTCATTTGAACCCAACCCAATGAACCAAATTTTTACCATTTTGCTTGGTGGTATGCATGCTACGGTGCAGCTACAAAATAATCTCATGGATCCGTTTCTGATTCTTATGTATCATAACAACATAACCCATCTTGATACAAGTTGAGTTGAGTTGAGTTATACTTTGATACCTTTAACGGGTTGAATTTTTTTAGCCGTCCATACCAACCCATGTGCAACTGTGCTTGTAGTGCGGTGCAGGCCATAATGGGCACAAGCACAATGTCGCCATGATGAACAACTTGTACAACTTTTTCATCGATGAGATTGAAATTTGTTTTAATAAAAAGCTATAAAAGTTGGTGTCAAGAAGGACATGAAATTTTGATGAAATGCTTAATATCACAGAGACTAAAGGAAAACTGTGCTTGAGATGGCCAACATGGCAATATACTTGCCTGCTTGGTATCTTGTAAGGACCCTGCTGCTTGCCTAACTACCATTAGCTGAGTGGCAGTCTACCAAATGCTTATCCAGTAAGCACTTATTGGGGATCACTTACCTTACCAAGTGAACGTAAATCTTACCCAATAAGTGAAGAAAAAAAACACTTACCCTGGTAAGGTAAGAGTCTATTTTGATGGTCTAGAATGTTACCCAATAAGGTACATGAGGGTAATAACTCTCGTTAATAAACGCTTACCAGGTAAGCGTTTGATAAACAACCCCTGAAATTTGAATCTATGCAAGTCAAAAATAGAGTAAATTGTCTATCAAGTGTTGTGGTGGAGTGGATAAGGCTTGGGGGTTCATAGTGCCTAACCCAGGTTCGAATCCCTCCATGCGCAACATGTGGACATTTACAAAGGGGCATGCTTTAGCCCTAATCTTGCCGGGGATTAGTTGGGCCATAGGCTCGGACACCCTTCCAAAAAAATAATAGGGTAAATTGCCGATTACTATTTACTAGCTGTCAAACTTCTTATTTACCAAAGGTGAGGAATTCAAGTCTTCCAAAATATGAAAAGTGTGTGAACTTCAACACGAAATCTCAATTACCATACAAACCTTATTATGGTTTGCATCACTGAAGCACCAGGTAACATAACCATAAAATACCATTTAGAGATGATAAAAACTTTGTCATAAGTTATCTATATCTGACATATAAGGTTTATGCCAAATAGCAGAAAACAAGTAAAATTAAATGGTCTTAACCTGAAGGCAATAATAATTAACCTGTATTCCTCATCCCGGTTGCGATACCATTTATCGTAATAAGCAATGCATCTCTAAGTTTATGATTCTCAGGATCACTTCTCAACCTCTTCAAAATCTCGACCTGCAACATGTTAAGCGGATTGAGATACGGAAGTCGACTCTCGATCAACTTCCTCAGACTCTTGTTATTTGCCGATAGCTTCTCGTGGCCAGTCACCACCAACACGTATTTCTCGGTCGACATAAGCTCCTTCCGGAGCTCGTCACCAAGACCCCTCCTACATTCATTCACGAGCACTTCATCGTAGTGTTTGACGATCGGAATATCCGCTTTTCCCAAAACCATTTCTATGAGGTCGAGTGTGGATTGAAAGAAAGGCCATTCTTGGTATGCTGCTTTTAACTCTTCGGCGTGTCCCTTTTCGCAGACACCCTTTAAGCCGGCTCCAACTCCAAGCCAAGCAGGAAGAACGAATCGTGTCTGTGTCCATGCAAATATCCATGGGATGGCTCGAAGATCTCCGATTCCTACTGAGGATTTTCTTCTGGTTGGACGGCTGCCGATGTTTAGGTGTCCGAGCTCGGCCTGTGGTGTGGCTTCTTGGAAGTAAGTAAGGAATTCTGGGTTTTCGTAAACGGTGCTTCGATAGCTTTTGCAACTGAGAGTCGAGATCTCTTCCATGAGATTGCGCCAGTTTTCGTCTCTGGGTGGTTTTGGGGGGCAAAGGGTGGCAAGAAGCACTGCTGTTGTGTAGATCTCTAATTGCCGTACAGCCATCCCTGGAAGCCCAAACTTGGCCTGGACCATTTCTCCCTGCTCAGTCGACCGAAGTGTACCCTGTGTATTCAACCAAAAGTATCAAGTGGCATTCACCCAGTTTGGTAATGTGGGCCACAAATGAACATATCTCAAATGAGGTATTCAACTGAAAAAACCTAAATTCTACTTTCATCCATCAAAGGCAATATGTGATTAACCACACAAGGGTGGTGGCTTACTCGCAAAGGGCCTAGGAGATGTGGTGGAATATCCTATCTACCCAGGTTTGAGTCCGGGCGCTAACATCCTGTGGCCATGCTTAGTCTCAACCGGGCGTATCTTAATTTCCAAATTGCCAAGGTTGTAGTTTAGGGAAAACCTTTCCAAAAAAAGAGGTAATTCTACAACATGCTTCGACATTCAAGAATTACGTTTCCTATGAGGAGCCATAATAAAGGGGTCATTTAGGACCACGTATAACCTTAAATGATAATACTTCAATTAAATCCTTAACCTTTTTTTCTGACCTATTAAAAAAATGGTTTTTACGTGTTAGAAGGATATGGATTTAATTAAAGTTTCATTTAAAGTTTATACGGTTGGGTTTCAATGAGAAGTTGAGGTCAACGTTAGAAGCATGTGAGAAGTGGTTATCAACCTTTTGGATGAGAAGTGGAGGAAGAATAGGATGAGATACATCGGATCAATTCCCTTCTAAGGTGCAATTCATGGGAGGGCATGAGATTAAAAGTGATGGATCCACTTCTCTGGCTTCTCATGTTAAACTCAACAAGATCATTCGCCTAAGGTTATATACCTAAATAAACTAGACATATTTAGGTCTCTAATCCTCTAGTTGTATTTTCAAATTTTACGGGCGTTAGTTTTTTTACACAAAATAGACATTGAAGATGGTTGGTAAAGAACATACCATGACAGAACCAGGTGGCTGGGACTGGATGGCAAGATGTGTAGGACCACCACCACGGCCAATACTTCCTCCACGGCCGTGAAATAGAGTAACCTTAATACCATACTCTTTACATGCAGCTACAACATCCTCTTGAGCTTTGTAAAGCTCCCATGCAGCAGCAAAGCGCCCAGCGTCTTTACCCGAGTCCGAGTATCCAACCATCACCTGCATATACATACATACATACATACATATGTATATATGGTTTATTTAGAATGTGAACACATTTGCATATAAGTAACATCAATGTCCTAATGACATACCTCTTGGTGTCCATTGTGATTCTTTATGACATGCGTTCTATACCAATCAATTGATAATAATTTCCGTATCACCGAACCAGCTCCTCTCAGATCCTTCACAGTTTCAAACAGAGGGACCACCCGCAATCTGTTTAAGGGAAAACCCAATTCGTTAAAAGTTGGCAGATTTGACGTCATTAGGTTCACAAGACGGGTTATAAGTTAGAAAGGTTTAAAGTATTATGAGTTATATAATGATCAAAGGCTTCATCAAACGAATAACATAATAACAAATATGAGTGAAATCAATGAAAAGGGTAACAATGGACAACAGATTACAGGAGTTACTTTTCATATGAGTTGCTTTATGATTCAAAGATCTATTCCATATTACTGGCTTCCATTACTTTATTATTATTTCAATTTTGAGTAAGTTTTTAACTACGTCTTCCAGTGCTGTGGCGGATTGGTTATCGCTCGGGGGGTTCATAGCGCCCTAACCAAGTTTGAGTCTTCCCGTGTGCATGCCTGAGGACATTTAAGTGGGGCCATGTTTAGCCCTCAAAATTGCCGGGGATTAGTCGGGCTTTGGCCCGGACACCCTTCCAAAAAAAAAGTTTTTAACATAGAAATAAAGTTTAAATTTTCAATAAATTTCTATGTTATCACCTTTTTTCTACAATCAAGTGATTATCGACAAATGTTATACTTATAAATAGGAGAGGTTCAGGAAAATCTCGAAAAAAAAATCAAGAAACATCCTTGTAACTCTTATTCTGGACAGTATGCACTTACGCATAGCAGTAAATTAAGTTGATTTGTGGTTTTAATGCACAAGTGCATTATGCACATGTACACAAATGCCTGTACATATTACAAGTTAAGTCCAAGATTGAGGGCTATGAAAAAAAAATCCCTCAAGCATCCATCCCATTTTTAACTTGTTCTACGTTTTGAAATTTGAACGGTTAACCAACTTCCCCCTATTCAACATTACAAATATTTCACTGACATTCTTCATGATAAGAAAAGTTTTCTTAAAATAACATCTACTTAGAAATAAACCCATAAATATTAATCTCAACATTTTCAAGGATAAAAACTCGTGATTTTGTTACCATAAAACGTAAAAAAAAACAGAGATAACAGAAGAAAACTTAAGATCAGAATGCAAATCTTTTACAACATTTTAAGACAATTCTAAATAAATATTGATAAAAACAAAAGAGATTCAAGAACGTAACCCCTCATCTTGATCTCCCCCTGGACCCCCTCCCCGCCTACAAGTCCCCATCTCCACTATCCCACCCTCATTGAATCACCAACTACACTTGAAAACTTAACGCATAAACACCAAAGAAAGACACTTAGAAATACAAGACAAAAGATAGAGAGATAGAAGGGGCAAGGAGACAAGACCAACAGAGGGTTTTCTTTAGGTGGTTTGTGGTGGTGGTGATAGTGTCGAATGAGAAAAGTGCATTGGATCAAGTCAATAAGTTCTATTTGTGTAATAGAAAAGAGGGTGGGGGTGGGATCCAAGCTGTCCATAGATCAAATTATTTCGTGGATTGGATTTTACTTGACTGTCTACGATTTAATGACAAAACAATTTCAGCATCCCTTCTTTAACTGGAGTTAACATGAAAATATAACAGACTTTTAGTTGGAGGGATCAACTTGGGGTCTAAAAGACTAAAACACAATTTTTGGACAACCAGTATACTTTATTAATTTGAGGGACCAAAATCAGAAATAAGATATAGAGGAAGGATCAATAATGTAATTCAATCGGAGTAAAACTAAAAGAGAAAAGAAGATAGTTTCATAAATAATTTATTGACAAGTAGAAAATTTAGGTATTAGATCATGTTTAACATTATGTTTCTTTCATGTTATTATTATTATTATTGTCTTATTTTTACTAAGAAGGTAATAAGAGAAAAGAAAAGCTACTTGGAAACAGATAAAAAGTTATAGATGAAGAGAAAGCAAGGCTTACAATCCACCAACACATGGTCTTCCTTGTTCCCCTGCAACAGCAAGACGGGCATCTTTCTGCAGAAGCTCCACGGCAAGGACATCACTTGCCTGTCATGTAAGAAGCACAGGTGGGAATTAATAAGAAGATATGATAAAAATTAAACAAAAGCATGTTGTTATTTGAATAGTTTCAGTAAGGCTGATCATGTATCATACGTTTGAGGCCATGGATATGACATAGGCGCCTAGAGAATCACTACCCAACTCAGCAGATACGCGGAAGGTGTCCAGGACTTCTTTAACTTCCGAAGAAACCTAAATAAACCGATTTATGGTACCATAAAAAGTTACCAAAATATGAACTTAGTACATTAGAAATCGTATTGCTTCAAGGAGAAAAAAACAGTTGATGATTCCAATACCTGTATAGTTGGTGGAACCAAAGGTCTCTTCCCCTTTAGCTCTTTTGTTAGAAACTCTACTCTCTTTTTTTCATCCCATTCACTGTATGTACCCATATCAAGAAATTTGGTAATTGCATCAAAAGTCTCTGAATGTCTACCAGATTCCTGTTTACATATTCTTAATTGTCAGACCATGTACTGATTTTGTGTCTGTAATAAATATGAAACAGAACGAACCTGACGTAAGTCAAGCTTCATCAGTACCATCCCGAAGACGGAAACTCTTCTTATTAAGTCAGCAAGTCGTCCATCAGCTAGAATTCCCGACCCACACGAATGCTGAGAGAATTAGAGTCATACATCACTCGACTGTAAAATAACAGATGAAATTATCTTATGACCACTGTGATTGTTTTATTCGTTCAAATTTTCTGGAGTTCTCTTTTCTTGACAGAAATGGGATTGTAGAAGAAAACTCTGTATAATATACCAAAGATTCATAGCACAGCATGAGTGGCCGCAATAGCTGATCTGGTGAGTCATAATAATCACCAGGATCCTGGTCACAAGGAAGATCTTCAAGAAGCTGCTCTAACCGCCTACGAGTGTTCCTAAGCTGGAAGCACATGGAAAATTTGATGCTTTACGATCTCATCACGAAATAGAAGGCAAGTAGAAACATAATGCTACCTCATAAAATACGAAATTATTGACTTATATTTCCATCTAAAAGGGGCGCTTTTACTAGAGATATTGAAATGGTTAATTTTTGATATCTTAGTATTTCAATTACTTTCATCAATCATACATGTCTAACTTGAGATTACCTTTTCTATTACGTCCCCAAGAACAACTCTGTAAGGAGAAATTGCAGATTTCTGTGGCATACTTGGTTCAAGAAGCTTCTGGAAGCTGGCTCTTCCACCTTGTGTTTCAGGGAACCCTTTCCTCTGAGAGAGACTGGGACTGAAAGACCCAGATTTTGGTGTACTAGGTTGTTGACCAGTGCTTGCATTAGATTGTTTCACATTTACATTTACTTTCAGTTCATTTTTGCTTGAACTCACGGATGACGTAGCCTGTCCATCCTGTGAATTTGCAGAATATGATTTACTTTTAGAAAGCTGATGGTGAAAAGTAGATCCTGATCTAGAAGGAGAGACCATAAATACAACCATTGGAACCAGAGCTTAAGATATCATCAGGTTATGCTGAAAGTTCCTTTACCTTGATTTTCAGGGGTTTGTACTCTGACCCAGGAACATCTAGTCGAGGATAATGAGATTCCACTTCGTTGCATTCTATGGAAACAATTAAAAGGTATAAATTTCTTATATATCTATATTACTTCTGAGCATCCGATTAAATTAAATGATGTTTTATGCTGTGTTTATTATGCAATGCGAATATATTGGAAAGATAATTGTCCACATTATCGACAAGCCAACGACAAAAAAAGCATAACCATCATCAAACGATCTACATAGTTTTTCACAAATAAAGAGGGGCCAACAAGATATACACAATGCACTCTCCCTCACACATAACATCTTCAGATATGAGTGATGGCAATGGTGTGTTAGTGGCACAAACCACCACCCATGCTATGTGTTTCAAAATGCAATATAACCATAAGAGGATGAATTCGAAGTTTGCATCAAGAAAAAAATTATACCTAGATCATGGAGAATCTGCACTTAACAACATAAGGCATGCCGTCTATTTTTTACCACTATTAATCACCACAGAAAAGTATGATCCATATTTTGTGGACCAAATTTAGTCATACACGTTAAACCAACTAATCTTCTTAGTGTGAAAAGCTAAAACATCAATCATTTGCAAAAGGATCAAAACTTGAAAGTGCAACATTAGCAAAAAGATTGAGGAACCCTGTCATATAATCACCCGAAGTTTTCAAACGAATAGCATTTTGCTGAAAATCTAACAAGCTATATATATCCTTATGAAATGATAAACATTGAAGGCCACAAGAGAAGAAATATGGTGATGAATTATAATTTCATTGTTCAAGAGGGTCAAAAGCATGTAGTTTTAAAACACTATAGCAGCAAAGTACCAGTTGAGAAGAAACTAGGCAATTATAGAGAGGTGGGGATCAAAAAAAAAAATTAATGACTAGAAAGTGTTTAACCTGTACAAGAGGGTACATCAGCTTGAGCAGGAAGTTGTGTAGGTAGGCCATGGACATGATGGCTTTGATTCTTTGGCATGTGGCTCCAACTCATGTGCCGATCCTCTTCAGAATTTTCTAAAAAAATCAAAAACTCAACTTAGTTTGGTAAGCCAACTATGCACCTGATAATTCCAGCTCAGATGTCAAAACGAGCAGACAGCGCATCTCTACAATGAAGTAACAGTATAAGAAAACATAAATGAAAAACCTTTTTCTCTAATATCATTTGCTAGATGTGACAGGCCATTGCTACATTGGTTCATAGAAAGTTCAAATCGGAGGTTATCAACTTCCCGTGTGTAAAGATCAATAGCCATCCACCTTGATAGAAGAGATACGTCTCTTGTTACCTGCAATAGCAATATAGTTCGTTCTAAGCTGATTGAATAATGAATGGAAAAGACAAAAATGTGGAAAGGGGACACCTTCTATTATTCTCTATGTAGGCAATATCTTTTACTAGTAGTGTCTACGATATATTGTCACAGCACCTGGAACCCAACTATCTCAAGGGCCTAGTTTTTCCCAGGCTAAGCAATATATCACAGAGTAAATATCTCTCCGAAATCAACCCATCAAAGATGCCATAGTACCTCAACTTTTGGATTAAGAATTTGGTGAAAATAGCTCACAAGTATACAGTAGAACTCGAGTTTAGCATGTAATGATGATATACATGCATGATTAGCAACTTTACCCTGATCGTTTGCTGTCTCCTAAGCTGGCCTTTGTTATCAACTTTAAACCGATCTTGCTGTCTCCTAAGTTGGCCTTCTTGAAGACTACATTGATTGACCCCTTTATTCTATGTAACAGATCTTAATGCATTCTTCCCCTATGTGACTATGTCAGATCACGAATCTGGATATATAAGTATGTAGCCATGTACCAACTCCAACATTCCTTACCTCATTGGTCTCTCACACATAGGTCAAACTGAATCCAATTATCTAAGAAAGCTCCTTGCTCTAGGACAACATTGACAAGAACAAAAGCCTTTAGAAACTTCAGAAACACCAACTCAGAAAACAACTTGATCATTCCAGGTGAACCTGAGTATAGATCATGTACCCAACATAAAATCAAGTTTAGGCTTCCCAAATGGACAAAGAAGGAAGGCAGCTCAAATCTTATTGGTATTAAGGAAAGCAAACTTTAGGAAGGAAGAAGTACTAGTTTCCTCCGAAGAAAAATGCAGCTTTGACCGAATCAAACACATACTTTAAGAAAAACGTTTGACTGTTAACTAACTGTCTTAATTAGCTATTGGTAACAAGATTGTAGACCCAATCAATCACAGCAATTCCTTGGAACATCATCCACAATTGGCAAGTGACGTTGAAAACTAAGCAATACTAGGAAATGCATGATTTAGGAAGTTCTATGAAGATTTGTGGTCAATATTTTGTTTGCACGTGATGAGCCTAAGAAAGAAGGCATCTAGATTTTGTGATTGAAAAAAAAAAAGAAAATTGATGTGAGGAATAGCACAAACACTGAAGTGTGTACTTTATAATAAACTAAAAGAACAAAAACAAATCAAAGAGAAACACAACTCTAAATGAGCACAACTATTCAGTTGGTATGCACTACTGCACAAGAAGCATAAATCAATACCAACTTAATGAGTCTTTATTATTAAAATTTTTATTGGATTCATGAACCAAACCAGGATTTATACGTCATTGATAAATTGCTTTTACTAAGCCATTTTTTCAACAAATTTGAGTTCAACTGCTAAAATAACTGTTATTATCCCTGATAGAGCCTTCAATCACTTCTAGACATCAAATAAGATGTGAGTTGTAAGATTGGATGATGGAACCTCACCTTTGCAGTGACATTGGGATTTCCATCTCTATCACCCCCCATCCAAGATCCAAATCTTATTGGTGTACATGTCAAAGGAAGTGGCCTCCCGGTATGCTGGAAAACAAAAAGAGATTTAGAGATCACAATCAAGCAATGAACAAAGGACACCTGCTATGATCTATATATGGACGCAAAATAGGGAAATTTTATCTTCGTAAAAAAATAGGGAAAATCTTCATAAAAAATGGAGAATGCAATACAAGCCATGAACAAAGACCATTGCTATGGTCTATGGATGCAAAATAGAGAAAATCTATCTTAAAAAATACAGAGAAAATATACCTTCTTTAGAGCATTGCTGAGACGGCGTAAGTAGTGGGGTATGGCTCTCCAAAGGGACTGCTCAACATAATTTAATCCTAGTTTCATATAATAAAAATACGTAATTGCATCCTCTTTGAAAGGACCCAAATATGAATTTTATCTTACGTATTAGCAGAAAAAGTTTACCTGCTCTAGCCTCATCTAATGGTGTAGGTTTATGGCGTCTAAGTTCATCTGTCTGCCATATAGAAGTTATCTCCCTCACCTACAAAATTCAATATTATGGATCATTCACAAAATGTCCCCTAAAACTTATGCTTCTACATGACAGAATTTGCAAGAGAACAACCAGATCTTCTATTAGAGTATCTTGATCTTCCTGTGTAAGATCCTTGCGGTCATTAAATTCTAATAGATGCTGAAAAAATAGATAAACAAAAGTCAGGTTACGGTTATGTAATAATGTAATAAAAAACGGATCTTAATAATAAACAACTCACAGAAACTCTAAGGTGTTTATATTGAAGAGTACGTCTGTTAATCTGTGTGGGATGTGCAGTGAGGACTATCTCGACTGCCTACAAGGAAATAACAAACAAAAAAAATACTAAAATATTTAACATCACAAAATGCACGCTTGATGCTTTATAATTGACGATGAGACAAACAAAAATGCAAAAAATGCCATAAACCATACCTGGTTGCACACTGTGTCATAAAGCACATCTGGAGAAAGCCCACCTTGAATCAGCTGATTGAAAGTATCATCACAAGATTTTGAGACTTGTGCCACATTCTTTGACTTACGAGACCTGCAAGTAAGATGTTACCCCATGGAAGTGTGATAGTCATGCTGCTAAAACGCTGCGTAATCAAGTCATGAGCAATGTGCAATAATCAATATTTAAATAGTATCTAGAAAGTCTTCCAATATTATGCAACCTTTAGCAATATTCTAAGTCAAAGATGATGATGAATGTTAGTCACTTGGCATTCCTTGGAAGTTTAGAATCTTGTATTCTAAATTGTCATGTACTCAAATAAGTAAGAGAGTGCAGCCTATGAATGAAAGTATAAACAAGTTATCTCTTAGCAGTTGGCTCCAATGTCCTCTCCCACACTTGTCCTACCCCCCAACATAATTTGGTATTTGAGCCACGTTAATAAGTCATAAAAATTCCTTGGTGAGTTAAAAATGACAACCAATGATCGCCCTCAAATTCCCCTTTTTTTGGTGAATATGATGCATGATCATTGGCGTGTTAAAATGAAGACCATTCTTAAGACTGTCAGATTTATGGGAGTACGTAGAGGATGGATCTGATGAACCATTCTTTCATAGACAATAGTAGCCGCTGCTGCAATTTTGTATCTCAACTAATAAATTGATTTAAGGCATAACTAAGCAGAGAATGGATTATGAACCTGTGATGAGTTTCAGCAATACCCATTAAGCTAAGAAAATGACTAAAGACTCTAGCAAGCTTCAAGGCTTCTTCTAGTGTCATTTTCGTTAACTCAGAAGCCAATTGCTTCTCCAGCACATCTGCAGTGATCTCAATCCCAGCTGCTCTTAAAAGACAGGCACTCTACAATTCAATCACAAATTTTCATCAAAATTAACATCATTATCTTTCCTTTACTCAAAATAGCATGTGCATAAGTTAAAAATTTATGCACAACATGGCAACCTTATCAAACCAATTTCTGACTTCTCTTAAACATTACTAACAATTTACTGAAAACAGGGTTTTTGATATCCAGATTAAAGACAATAATCAACTTTCTTGTAGGATGCATATAGTATGTTCCGGATTTGTTATTTGTGCATGTTCTTGATCTTTAGTTTACAAGCACCAGAAATAGCAGCTCTTATCAAATCAAAACATATATAAATAAGAGAATCAACTCTATTAAAAGTCAGATCAAACTACACAGATCATCACAACCCCTTTGTGCATATTTTTAACAGGTACAGCAACTCATAATCACTAGGATAAACTCTACAGCCACGTCAAACTAGAGATAAGAGATTACTTAAATTCATGCACTCGATATTAGATAACAAGAACTTAATAATTAATGTACGAATTTTCTTAGTTAACAATAAGAAATCTACTCTATTTTAATACAAAATTAGAATTGTCCGGATGAATAATCAAAATAGTACATCAAGAAAGTATAAAAAGAACATATTTTCTTCTCCAATACAATGAATTAATACATATATGGGCCCTTGATTCGTGGTCTTCTCAGTAATCTCGGTGGTTCGTGTTTCTTTTTTGGTGTTTCGTAGCCGGTGGTTCGTGGGTTCGTTTGGTCCCGTTTGTTCGTGGTCGGGGGTTTCTTGGCCGGTGGTCCGTGGCTGATGGTTTCGGTAGCCTCATAGTATCTAGCTTATCCTAGACCTATCTTTTTCCATGATTTGTGGCGGTTCTTCTCTTTCTTCTCCAAGAGCTCGTATTGCCACCACCTGGTTGGACGGTTGTGGCCTTTGGTAATTTGTTCGTGTTTTCGGGGTTTTCGTGTTGGTGTATCGGTCGAGGTTGGTTTCGAGTTCGCCGGGTGACTGCCCTTATGTGGCTTGTGAGTTTTTGGTTAGGGGGGACGGATTCGTCCTTATGTTCGTATTCTTGGGTGGCTAGGGTTTTCGTGGTTAATTTTCATGTATTTCCGTTGTAATTTCTAGCATCTTGCTAGTTTTTTATTTTAAATATATGGCCGCTCAGAAAAAAAAAATATGGGCCCTTGATGTAATATTAAATTATTTTTTAGTCAGTCTACTTGTGTTTGATACTAAAAAATTTGTGTCTTTTTAACTACTGTAGTATGCTAAAAAAAATTGTCAATTTTATTTAATCATCTTTTTTAACTCCTCCGGTATACTACAAAATTTTAGGTGACGATTTTCTATTTACCGATTTCTCTTGCGATTTTTAAGGTGCGGGAAACAGCTCTCCATTATCTCCATTATCCCCTGTCTAGAGAAGACGATAAACTTCACAGTAGAAACAAATTATGCATATACTATTCGTGTGTATATATATATAGAAAGGTTCAAATGAAAAATGTATAAGTTTTTAAGAAAACGTGAACAGCAATCTCAGCGCTCATCCAGTCAACAAATGCGGCTTTGACTGTCATCCCCTTTAATAATCTCTATCCTTCCATGAATCGTGACAATCCTCCGTGATCATATATACCTTAACTGAAGATGTAGGGCTTTGATTTGCTTTTTCTTAAATTGATATGCTTCTCATGTGACCCTCTCTCTATATATGTATTATATAAATCATTAGTTTTGGATAATAAAAACAGAAATCGTATGAACAAACATGAATCATGATTATGATTTCCTCAAACTCTTACCGTCTGATCAAACTAAAACTTGTATCCGATCAATTGAACCGTATAAACAATAGCTGTATCAGAATTCAGATCATCAACAGTTTTTTTTTTTTTTCTTTTTTCCTAATCGAACGAAAACGATCTCGATTCACGTAAAACCAGATCAAAGATAATAACAATCGGTGGAAAAGCAAAGGTACCTGAGAGAGAGTACGAGCGTGCTCAAGTTTTTCCATGATGTTGGGACCGACTTCCCGTTGAAGGACGTCGTTAAGGAGGCTAAAGAGAAGGCGTAGATCATCATCGTAGCTCTGAAACGAAATCTCCTCTGCTATATCGTCCGTTATGTCTGTCATCTTCTTCTTTCTTCTTCTTCCCTTCCTACCTACTGTATGAAGAAAACGTTAATGGATATCGATAGAGAGAGAGAGAGAGAGAGAGAGAGAGGTGAGTGAGACTGTGAGTGGTGGATTTGATATACCGTACGAAACGAGAGGTGACGTGTGTGGAGGTCCACGGGATTATCGGAGGAAGGTGGGACCCACCCTCCTTTTTGCAACAATAATAATGTTACACAGGGAAACCCTGGGGGAGTGGGGACTGACTGATTCAGGTGAATCCCACCCCTCCTGCCTTTAAATTTGGAGTATTTTGTTTGGTTTACCAAATGAATTTATTTTATTTTAAGGAAAGTTTGTTTAATGTTTATGAGATCTATTATAATGATTAGGAATATCTCATGTAATCAAAATATGATACTTTCCATCTTATAAAATCTGGTATATTATTTTATATCAAAGATATCAACATTATTACATTAGAATTGCCATGCATCATTGGACGATGTAAATTCACTCCCATGGATGTTGCCAAGCACAATAAACACACTACGTTCCTTGGTTGGTCAAGGTTCGAACCCCGTGGGCGACGACTTTTGCGGTACCAAGCTTTTGGACCGATTCATAGGGCCGGTTCAGGGACGGGGTCGGTCCAATCATCACGAAACTACTCATCCAATTGTCATCCAATCATCATGCAATTACCCATCTGATTACCCCATCCAATCATGGTTGATTTAATATCTATAATAAAAGTATAAAACAATTAATCACCCATTGGATGTCGGGTGAAAATAATCCGATTCAAACCGATTAATATTGGTTGGATCAAATTCAATCTGATAGATATCCAATAAGAACATCAACTGGATGTAACTAAATCAAACCGAACCGAACCAAACTAATCATCTATTGGATTGGAAAAATCCAACATCCAATTAATGATTGGATTGATTCGGTTGAAAAAATCTAGTATCCAATGAATGATTAAATCGACTCGGTTCCCTCTCACCCATTAAATGTCAACCCTTAACTAGTAGTGACGAAGATACATCCCTTGGTAATTTATCAAACAATATTCAAATATGCAACATAAAGCAATTTTGAGGGCTATAATTGCAATTTCATCAAAGTTCAAGGTTGTACCGGCGAAGTCTATTTTCCAATAGCAGCCTCGAAGTCGATGTTCAAAGTTCAAACTTTTTCTCCTGGGAAGTCAAGGCAACCGAAAGCAAATCTGATCGATGTCGTCGCCGGCGGCACCTGTAGTCGGGGTGGCGGTGTTTCTGGTGAAGGGAAACACCGTGCTTTTGGGACGTCGCCGGAGTTCAGTCGGTCACAACACCTATGCGCTCCCCGGCGGCCACCTTGAGTTCGGTCAGTCAGCCTTCTCTTAAACCCCCGATCATACACTTTCATGATTACTGTAAACTCACCTCTTGCCATTATTAGATACTGTAAACTATAATGCTTGCCGTTATTACTTTTACAAGCGTTAATCTGTTTTAATCTCAAATTAGGTAATACTATGGATGCATTTGAATTTCAAGGTCTAGGTTTAAACCATCGGAACATCTTAAATGAAGAAATACGGTCAAGTCTGTGTTTGGCAAACTTAGCTGTTGACTAATAAGCTAGCTTATGAATAAATTATGTTTGGTAAAAACTAGCTTACGAGTATGTAAAATGTCCAAAAAGGGTATCTTGGGATATACTATAATAATTAATATTAATAGGGGTATAATTGGAAAAAGCTACAAAAAGCTCCTGAAACGCTACTTCAGCTAGCGTTTCAATAAGCTAGCTTATAGCTTATGGTCCATCCAAACATGTACTATCAGCTAGTTTATAAGCTAGCTTAATTTTGCAAACACAGCCTAAATGTTGTATGTGATAGATCAGGAGCGATGTGTTGAGTTTTTTTTTAACAAAATTAAAGTCTATACCGATGTAGGCTTGCTATGTTGGTTTGACACCTGGTTGTGATTTGTGAACTGCTGATAAACAAGGTTTTCAATCTTTGAAATGAGAACCAAATTCGTATATTTTTGTATATGAATTTACGTATATGATTAGAAAAGTGAAAATGTATGTCTAGAATTATTATGGAGGTGGATATGCTTCAAATTTTGTTCATTTTTATGATGGTGTATATGCTTGTAGCCAGGAGTAACAGAATATTCTATGTGATTCAGTTTAGATAGAGATGATAGTGAAAGACAGACAATGAGACAACAAAGAGATATGATGATACTTTGCTGCTTTTGCAATCATCATGTGGTTGAGCTTGAGTAGTGTTGGTAATGACAAAAGGGTCAGTCATCTTTGTCTTTTAGATAACCAAGTACCAATTGCCTTGATGCCCCCCCTATCTGCCTCTTCTGCTTTAAGTCAATCCAGCTATTAGTAATTGCGAATCGCTTGATGCTTCATGGAGTCGAAAGCACGTTTTCGTGACTTTGCCCTCTCTAGTGCATTTTGGACCCTGAAATTTGATCGTATATCTCTTCTGGATACATAGTTATCCATATAAAGTTATTTGCTTAGGGTGTGTAGAAGATACAGTTCTTATTAAGATGTTCCTAAGAGTTAGGACGAGCGTCTTTGTATCAATTTGATCTCAAGAAATGCCTATATCGAATTATAAATTGATGAACTAAATTAAATGCTATCACAGTTTGTGCACAAACATGTAATTTATTAGGAAAAAGAAAACGTTTGCGGACTACATTTTTTTATCTAATATTTCTTTGTCTGTTTCTCATCATTTTCTTGAAGAAGTTTTTCAAAAAATATTCTATAAAATTAAATCAATTCCTCCATCATAACATATCAGAGTATCTCCAACTAATTCTCCAAAATTGAGGATGGAACTTCAAAATCTCTAAAACAAAAATGCATTCAACTCCAACAGGTTCTCCATTTTGTAGATCACGACATTGATTATAGAGTAAATTACGGATTTGGTCCTCGTGGTTTGGTGGGTTTTACGGATTTGGTCCCTAAACTTCAATAATTACGGACTTGGTCCTTGTGGTTTGCAAGTTCTATTGGATTTGGTCCTTGTGGTTTGCAAATTCTGTTGGATTTGGTCCCTGCCTACCTGCACCACCAGGGACCAAATCCTATTGAAGTTTAGGGACCAAATCTGTAAAAACCATCAAATCACGAGGACCAAATCCGTAATTTGCTCTTGATTATATTATTAAAATATTTCATTCGTCTAATAGAATTTTATTTATCTTTTTAAAAATTTATTTTCAAAGCAACCTATTGGTGGGAATATATTTATAAAAAAAAAAAATCTCCCTCATTGTAATCATTTTTGGAGTGTCTCCAAATTTGGAAATTTACACTCCCTCTTCTACTTTCTCCATTTTGGAGAAAGGTTTTGGAGCATCTGTTGGAACAAAAAATATGCTCAATATCTACATTGTTCCCATTTCTAGATATACTGGCCCATTACAATGTAATTTCAATTACTCCACAAATTAGAACTATTTGTGAGCTTAACAAGCTCAAGGACATTAACATGTTCATAGGCCGGTTTGCATTTGTTTGATGTCTAATTGTCTAGTGCTGAAAGACGATAGAGGGTGTGAGTATAACTTCTTAGATGGTCTGCAAATTATCTCATCTTGAGAAAGCCGAGACAGGTGGGCAAAATGTACAAACAAGATACTTGTGCCATGAATATTGCAACGGTCGTACACTCGTACTAGACAATGGTTTTCGTGAAATGTTTGAAATGAATTCTTACCCATTTTCTATAATACCATTCAGCATTGTAATTTAGAGAATCTTATTGACCAAAATCTATATCATTTTAGGATTTGTTATCTAATTTTCTGTTATATTATGAGAAGTAATTTACAAGATTATATATCTGCTACTAAGAAACTATGTAAAAGATACCTACCTACTACCTTGAAAGAAGAACCCTAGTTATCTACATTTAGTTAGCACTCTCTCTCGAGTCTGTCATAGATGTTAATCATGCTCAACTTGTTAAACAATGATCAACGCGAACCCCATTTAAAGTTTTCGCCTTTCGTGAAGGAAGCAACATTTAGTCGAGTTTTTCAGTTAATTGATCGGTTCGTTTTATGTAGTTTTGGTGTGAGATTATGTATTAGAATGGTTGGATTGTATATTGCGACCAAGATCCATTGATGTGTTCTTTTATAATAATAGAAGGTTTTAAACTAAAACGGCTTCTGCTATACGTTGAAATGTTTTCAGTATTACTTGTTGATGTGGTTGTGAAATCTAGACGGGTAACATCCCTTGTGTGTCTCCGTACGGGGTTGGAACGTGGGGTGTGCATATCTAGTATGTCCCTCTCGTAAGTGGGTGTCATCCAAATGGTACAAGGATCAACTCTGATACCATTTACAACACCCCAAAGCCCAAAGCAACATGTTGGCCCAATAATTTCGAATCCAGCTTAAAACGATGTTGGAAGTTATTGGTGGCCCACAACTTGAGACTTATAAGGAGCTCACAGATCCCATTTTCTATCCAAGTGGGACAAGTTGTTACAGGTTTGGTTTCTTTAGGTGACCTATATGATTCATTCACGATGTAGGTCTTTTACCCGACTTTTCTCAATATGTTCGAACCATGTGCTTATGCATTCGCCCTAATAACATGACGAGGAACATTTTCATTCAGTTAATTGCTTATATAATTTATGCTATACCCTTCTTCGCATTTCAACTAATATCCTCCAGGAAACCACCAAATATGAATACTTATGACATAAGCATCCTTCTTGGTATCCCAGGTGAAAGCTTCGAAGAATGTGCTGCAAGAGAGGTGAAGGAGGAAACGGGGCTAGACATCAAGGATATACAATTTTTAACGGTAACCAACAATCTCTTTTCTGAAGCTGCAAAAACGCTACATGTTGTTGCTGTTATGATGCGTGCTCTTTTATCCGATCCTGACCAGCTCCCTCAAAACATGGAGCCTGACAAGTGCCATGGTTGGGATTGGTATGACTGGACAAACCCTCCCCAACCCCTGTTTCGACCTCTCGAGACCATGGTGCAAAGTGGGTTCAGTCCCTTTCCTACCGACTTAAAGTGATTAGAGCAATTCTTCACAAAAATTTATCTTGCTATGGCTGGTTGCACTTCACTGGATTGGTGCAATTTTTATGTTCCTCAACTTGAACTGATAACATCAGGAACTTAATGTGATGCTGTGAATAAATAAAGAAAAAAAACCATTATGTCTTGTGGTAACTACTGGTTCAATTAGCAGGTTGGAAGCTCCTTGAATTCTGTCCTCTAAAACTCAAAGAATTCTAAAGAACCAAAACCATACAATGTGGATTTTTCTTTCCTAGTTGTAATCTATAATTTCTTACTAACACATGGAAATGGCTAAAATTTAGATGCTTCAGAGAAAGAGCTGATAAAGAAGGATTTAAGGGACCATATACATGCATACTATCATGAGGATAGCAATTTAACAAAAGAAAACGTTAAAGGGTTGTTTACCAAATACTTATCGGGTAAGGAACCATTTCAAATTGTAGGGACCTTAGAAGGTAAAAGTGGGGTTTTAGTAATAAAGGTAAAATTATTGAGAACTTGAAAATAAATGATTCATTTGTAAAATGGTATAAATTGGAAGACGTGTGAAAAACGAGACTATATTTCTTCATCCACCAAGAATAGAACTTTTCCTTTTCCTAATTGGCCATTGGATTTTCTAATTTAATCAACTGTTTGATTGATATATGTTGGAATGAAATCTATTTAGAAGAATGAGAATATGTTTGTTTAACAAAATATAAGGCTTCACACAGCCAACCCTCCCAATCCTCCTAACCCTCTCACTTTTTAATGCCACATCAGCTGACACATCAGCTTTTTCTCAATCCTCTCTTTA
>LUCG01080901.1:0-10480 GCA_001633085.1 Carthamus tinctorius | reverse complement strand
TCACCCTCCCATGAATTGCGTCAATCCTCCGTAATTGCGTCCATCGTAATCGAAGATGTGTGGTTAAGATTCGTCCTCACGTTCAAAACCAAAATTGATTTCACATTTAAACCTGACCTTATATATATATACACACGCACACACACCTGTGAGTAATTAATAAAAGTTTATTTGCGATGTTGTTTGAATTGGGGTAATTCAAACTCACAAACCAAACTTTTAAAATAGTTATAGAAAGTGATAGCTATAATATGTCCCATAAACCTTATAGATTACACGTTTTGATACAGTGTTGCCATACTATACAATTGGACTGTAACTTTATGCACCTCGTTTAGAGATGGCCAACAATTGGTCTCAAGTTGGGTTTGACTAGTCCCAGGTATATTTATTAAATTAGGGTTGATTGTCTTGATCTTACTAAAAAATACTAATAATGGCCATAGGGCTGCCAAGCATTCTCGAACCCAGACCCATATACTCTCTCAGGCCCGACTCAGTTAACTTTTTAAAAACATGTTTACATAAAAACGTTATTTATGTATGTGTTGAATTGGTTGGCTCTAGCTATCGACGCAGGGAGAAGGGGGAGGTCCAATTGAACACTTGATCATTGCTCCTATTTTGTGTTATTATCAAGTGTACGACATTTGTTGTGCTTCTTCCCTGGTAAAAGAGTCCCCACGGTATCGAACGAGCATATGAAGACCTTGGAAATGGATCGCAACAAGTTACCTTAGACCATCCACAACCGGGAGTTAAGGGAGGCGGCATGGAGGCGGTACCGACCGGTACCCTCGGCAATACCGCCGAGGGTGACCGACACTGAGGGCGGTACAACAGCCCCATGTCGTTGGCTTCACCCCACGCACCCCAGGGCCCAACGACTCTTAACGACTACTTTTTAAAAAAATTAATTTTTTCATTTTTTTTTCTTTTAACTATTATCTATATATACATACATCTCAATCTCAATATCTATCTCCATCTCGATCTTCTTCTCAACCTCAACCTCTTATTTCCTAAACCTTTTATTTTCTCAACCTTTATTAAAAAAAATGGCATCGTCTTCTGACGAATCAGATGAAGGCGCGTCGATACACACTTTCGTTTGTTCGGTGCTGTTGCGATGGAAGCGGCCCGTCTAGTTATCGACAACGAGATAATAGGAACGTTGAATCGCCGACCGAGAGGGCCGGATAAAAATAGAGCAATAAACGTCAACCTAGTAAAAAACCGAGAGATGCACGGGAACCTTCGAGCCGATTTATCTCAACACGTGTGGAACTCNATTAATGTATAATTTTTAATTTTAATGTAATTTTTAATTTTTAATATTATTTAAAAAGTTTAAGTATTTGTAGTCTAATTTAATAATAATTGTTTTAATTATATATTTTAGTATTTAAAAAAAATAAAATTAAAATGCTTTTGGCATGAGATGAATTGGTAAGGTGTTGGAAAGATAGTGGAAAGTTGATGTGGTGCTGACGTGACAACTGATACCATTGGCACCAATGATTTTGCTGCAAAACCACTAAGGATGGTCTTACAGTAACAAAAGTGTTGTCTGAAATAGGTTTCGCATGAAACATTGGACCAATGATTTTCATCCTTTGTTTCCTGTAACAACTTGGGATCAAAAAGCACTAAATGTCGTCGGCCCATGAATTCTTTAGAGCGAGCCAACAAATGACCCCTAAGAAGTCAACCCCAATGGAGCAGCCTACTGGTTAAGACTTGGTGTTGGGGAAAAACCCACCCAAGTTCGAATCCGNGCTTTAGCTCTCGGTAAAAATTACCAAGGATGTAGCCTAGGCAAACCCAGGTGAACCTTATAAAAAAAAGTCTTATGGGGTGGTGTACTTGTGATAAGGATACGAAGAATTCTAAAGCGTTCATTCTACCAACCTACTAAACAGTTACCAAATCATTTAACTTGACATTAGGAGAGTCGACGTCTGATTATGAGTCTCATTGCATACTAAAGGTCCCCGAAAGGTGAGCAACTCACTCCGCAAGGGCAATACAACTAGCAACCACTTTCTTATTAGTAAGATAAGCCCCACATTAGACAGAACAATTCCCTATCAATACAAGTGGCAAGCTTTTATTTTTTAGCTATGATTTTTAAGAACTAACATGTAAATAGACCTTATAATCATGAATTTACTCGAAAAATTTACAAATCTAATAAAAATATGAAAGAACTTATATTATAATAAATAAGAATCATAAAAAATCCGAAAAACAACCTTGTAAATAACAAGCCTCGACTCTCGACCAGACTTTAAAATGCTGTAAAACTTATAACTGGTCTCGAGCAAGACCGTAATCGATCCCTACTAGGCCGGCCGGCCGACCCGCGCCGGCCTATCTTTACCCCACCTAGAAAATCCCATTAAAGTGATCAAACTATTTCACTTATTACAAATGACCCGGCCCATGACCCGGTTATGACCCGGCCCAAGATCTAAATCGAAACTCCATTATGCAGATGAGGAGCGCTTAGATCTCAAATTCAAAATTTCAAAAAATTTGGGGTTCCTCTTTCTCTCTCTAACCCTAACCCTTTTCTCAACGTTCCATTTCCCCCAAATCGAACACCAAATTTTTTTGAATTTCTGTCAATCTTCTTCGCCCAAACTTCCGTATCCGTCTGATTCTCTCCAAAATTTGGTGTAATTTCAAGTGCAGATTACAAAATCCCCCCCATCTTCAACTGGTGTTGAAGAGCGATAGTGAAATCAATGACTTCTCGGAACCAAAACAAGCCTCCTGCTCCACGGAGTCCTCTAAACGTAAGCTCAAATCTGTTTATATGTGTTTATATCAATTGTATGAGCTGTTTCTATGGTGTTTGTGAGTATGTGTCTGGTTAATGTGAGCTTAGAATCTTGTATTTGTAATTGGTGTATGTTTGATTTTGTACTCTTGGAGAGATTTTTGAAGTTGATGTGAGATTTTGTATGATTGGGTATATGATGCTTGTATTTACCAAAGTTAAAATGGATCAGTTGAGCTTCTACTACTTCTAGTATCTTTGAAGATGTTTATATCAAATTAATCATATGACAATGCTACAATTCATTAGTCTTTTCGACAGTTTGTTCAAGTGAAGTGCTTTCACACAATCACACTTTAATGCTCGGAATCGTTTGAAGCATGGATCACTGAATTTATATACATAAANTATATATATATATATATATATAGAGGGATTTTCTTTTGTGAACCATAAGTTTTGTGTGAACTTGTGAACTTCGCCAAAAAGATGATCATATGATGAAATTGGTTCATGAAATTATGTTATATGATTCATTTCTTGATGAAATTGTTTCATATTTCGATGTTTTTTACGTAAAAATCAAAATATGAAACAGTTTCATAAGAATGGAAAAGTGTATGAAACCTTTTGATTTTACGTAAAAAACACCGAAATATGAAACAATTTCAATAAAAAATGAATCATATAATATAATTTCATCATGTTAAACAATTTCATGAACCAATTTCATCATATAATCGTCTTTTTGGCAAACTTCACAAGTTCACACCAAAATTGTGGTTCACAAAAGAAAATTTGACTCTATATATATATATATGTAGAAGGATGAAGGGCTGCTCAATTGCACCACACAAGCTTCTGTGGCAATTGGGATATAGAAATTGAATAGTGGTCAAGTATTATTTGCAATTCCTTCATATGTGGAAGCTGCTGTCTGGCTTGGGTTACTGTTTTTGATCACATGCACTGTTTTTATGGCGGCATTTTTGATGTCACATTGTGATTGGATAAATTAATGAGAAAGGGAAGTGCTGGATATTTTGATTATGTATAGAATTTGTGTTGCTCTTGCTCTTGCTCATTTCATTTTACTCTTCTCCTTGGTTTTCTGGTGACATGCAAAGATCATTACATTGTGGCCCCTAAGGGTGAAAATAAATTCACTAAGCAAATCGTTGTGTACACTTCATGCTTGAATAACGTGGTTAAACTAGTTACATTTGATTAAGAATGTCTCTTTGTACCATGTTTTGAGTAAACCGTGTGTATGGACCACAGATCCCTTTAAGATTTTATTTTTTCAGTTACTGATGTGTATTGGTTATGTACTTGCAGAAGAATCGAGTTGTCGATGATGCTCCTGTCGATAAGCGTAGGAAAATCGGCACTGGTAGGATGATGGCCTCGACCACAGCAAGTCGAGGCAGGCAAGCACTTGCTCCAATGAACAATCAAAAGGACGTTACTGTAGCACCCTCTGAAACTGAGGGGTCCGAGTGTGAAAATATTGAATTTACAAAGGAGGAGGTGGACACCCTTTTGAATGAGAGATTTAAAGGAAAAAAGTTTGATTCAAAGGTGTGACTTATGCTGCAATTCCATTCGTGATTCATCGTGATGAGTTGCTTTGACCATATAAAGAAACAATATCTATGCAACCTTGGTGTTGCAATTCCTTCTTTTTTTGAGAACTAGTGTCATCATAATGTGTTAAAATTTAAATATGCCTTGGGCATTTCTTTTGTATTTCCAGGGAAAACAGGACTGGATGACAGAGTATATGAAAAAGCTGAAGGTTTGTATTAAATGGTTTCAAAAGGTTGTAGAAGACCTTACCGAAGAAAAGGAAAACTTGCGGAAGTTGCTGGATTCTTCAGAGACGAAATGCATGGAAGCAGGTTGTGGCTTTCTGATGGGAGTCATTTTAATATGCAAAAAATAACTTCATGTTGACAATCATTTATTTTCATTTACAGAGGCTGCAATGAAAAGGAAGGAAGAAGAGTTGAACACAAGAATTTCTCATTTTGAAACAAGTATTACTTCTTTGAAAGAAAGCTTGGCAAATGAAGAGTCTGAGAAAATTGTAGGGCTTTGAATCTAATATCTCTGTGGTATCTTATTTATTTTCGCTGTTTGTTTGTTTCTTTATCTCTAATCTTTTGTATACATTCCTCAGAATGCCCTTGAGTGTCACAAGACAGAAAAAGAAGCAAGGATGGCTTCTGAAAAGAATGTGGATTCTTTAAAGGAAGAGCTTGGAAAGGCTGAACAGAATACGCTAAAAGCTAATGAAAAGGTAGTAAATATAGAAGTAAAACTACACGTTGTGGTTCTGATTTCAGATTGTTTAGTTCATGGGCTTTCTCCGTTATTTGAGTTTCAGGTGAAAACTCACGAAGATCAGTACAAGAGGTTGCAAGAGTACAACACGAGTTTGCAACAGTACAATACCAAGCTTCAAAATGAACTAAAAGCAGCCACTGATGCCAACAAACAAGTAGAAAGAGAGAAAGCTGCAATTTTGGAAAACCACAGTACCTTAAGGGGTCATTATAACTTGTTGCAGAAGGAGTTTACTTCTACCAAAGTAAGTCTTTTTTGCGTACATTATTTTTCTTTTACACATATCACTCATATCACTTAAAACATGGTGATCATGATGCTTTGAGATTAGTCCACTTTGCAAGGACTATAGAGGAAGTCTTCAAATCTAGAATTTGACATGCATCAAAACTTCTGTAATTTTGTTTATAATCCTAAACGACCCTTTCCAAAACCAAAAGTTCAATTTGAAAAAAAGTGAGGGAATTTATCGTCAGTGAGCGCTAAACTAGTCCAACAACAATCATTTGATAGAGTGATATCTTCCTTGTCTTATTAGTTCTGAACCATGGTGGTTACATACAGCTGATGGACGCTTTTACACTTTCATAGCTTGCATATTTACCGTGCTTTTTAAATGTTGTAATAGGATTCTCGAGATGATGCCATGAAGCAAAAAGAAACTGCAGTGAAAGAAGTTGACATGCTCAGAGGGGAATTGCAGCAAGTAAGGGAGGATCGTGAGCGGCAGTTATTACAAGTGCAAGACTTAACTTCTGAACTGATAAGATTTAGAGAAAGTACCGGACGTACTGCTGAGGAGGTTAATAAACTGCACTCTAGGTCAACTGCTTTGGAGGTCAGTTTGTGTTCGACCTCTCCTGTTATGTACTCTCCCTGTCTCAAAATAAGTGTACACATTTTTTATTTTCGTTTGTCCCAAAGTAAGCGATTGCTTTCCAGTTATACCCTTAATGGGGAGACGGACAAATTTTTCCTCTCACTATTGTTAAGGGTAAAATTGTGATTTAGTAAATTAAAAAGTGTAGACATTTCTAAAACCGTGTGTCCTTTTTTTTTAATTACTAAAAGGGTGCTCGTGCAATGCAACGAGGTTGGTACATTTCAATTTTAATGTTTTGTTTACATTCTTCTGCTTTTTCAATGTTATATTACTTTTTTTATTTGGTTTTGAGGATGCAATAGTGGTTTTAATTTTCTGAATAAAATATAAATTTGGAGACGTCATAAAAATTTGAGAAAAATTATATTGTTAGTTGCAAATTAACTATTTAAAGTTTCTCGTCTTTTGTATAATTTCTATAATTTGATATTTGTTTAGCATAATTTACTTTTAGTTTAATAACGAAGTAATTTATTTTTGGTTTAATAATATAATTTTTATACAAATACTATTAAGTATTATGTTAGAATACAATGATTATCCTAATTATTTTATATTTTTATATTTAAATAAGATGTTTATTGTGTAGTGGTTATGCTTATGAGCTTATCTGCAGTTAGTTACACGAATTCAAACATGGAGCTTTATTAAGTTGTATTAACGCACAATCAACTTGTAATCTTGAATTTTAAGTAATATGCATTAGTAAACAGTATTTTATGCATAAAAGTGGTCTTTAAGAGTTTCTGTCAAATGGTTTTTAATATAGTATAGATAATTATCTATTTTGGGATGGAGGGAGTGTCTGTTATGTGATTGCGAGATGTTAATGCTTTTACTTCTTTTTTAGGAGGATTGCTCATCTCAAAGAGAGGAAATATTACGACTGCAACATAAGTTAGAAGCTGCCAATCAAAAGCTTAAGGTGCATGTTTCATTGGCTTCATCTTTGATCACTGTTTCATTAAGGTTCAAAACACCGTTGCTTATTGCTGTTTTTCCTATTAGATGGCCGATTTATCATCATCAGAATTAAGGACAGAGTACGAGGACCAAAAACGTATCGTCTCTGATTTACAAAATCGTTTGAAGGAGTCAGAACAGCAACTTCTTGAAGGGGAGAGCTTGAGAAAGAAGCTCCACAACACTATTTTGGTACTTATTTTATCATCCAACACTTAGCCTACGCTGCTAATATCGGTGATATATCACTGATATATCGGATATCGGACCTACATAAAATATTGGTGGTAAAATATTAAATATCCATCAAAATTTTGGAGACATTTGCCGGAATCTTGGTGATTTTTGACAAAATAATCGGATAATCGGAGACGGATATTTGTTTTTTTTATTAATTACTGGGCTTTTATATATTTACTTGGGCCTTTTTAATGATAGTTGATTAGTCTAAGTTAGAAGATGTTGACTCAGATGCCGAACATATTGCTTGCAATTAGCTTGTTATTGGTTTATGAACACTTCTATTTTGTTTTGTTGAAACTATATTTTTGATTGATGCATATGATATGTTTATGGATGCTTACATATATATGTTATATATAATTCTAAGAAATATTATATTAGCTGCTATTTTTGGACCGATATAACCGCCGATATATCACTGATATTTCAAATATTGGTCTTGACCAATATTTTGTATTTTGACCCCTGTAACAGCATAACATTTAGCTCTAGGCACCACTGTTGTCAATAGCGATAAATAGCACAAAATAGCGATAGCGACCATGTACTGCTATATGGTATATAGCGATAACAATGGCTTTTTCGTAATTAGTTTTTATTTTTTTTACTTTGATAAATACCAAGGTTTTACCTATTATATTTTGTTCTCTAATATATATAATAGTTTGACTTAAGACACTTAGTATTATGTTTTGTTCTCTAATATATATAATAGTTTAAGACTTTTAAGGTAATATATTAATATTTAATATATAGTTTTATCTTTTAGAAGGCTATCGCTAAATGTTAAATAGGGTTTGCTATTTATCGCTATTCGCTACATAGCATGGCAGTAAGCTATCGCTATTTATCGCTATGCGCTACTGACAACTATGCTAGGCACATAACTCAAGTCTCAAGGCTCATGGGCTTTGACTGTCTTAATTGCAGGAGCTGAAAGGAAACATCCGAGTATTTTGTAGAGTCAGGCCTTTGCTTCCCGATGATGGTCCTGGAGCAGAACCCAGCGTCGGTTATCCCACTTCAGTGGAACTAGCTGGCCGAGGAATTGATCTAGTTCAAAGTGGTAAGGGTTCATTCCGATGGGTTTGCCAGCTTGTTAAACATATAATGCACTTTATAGACACTTTTTTTTGCCATATTGGTATCTTTCGATTCTGCAGGGCAGAAGTATCCTTTCACATTTGACAAAGTGTTTGCCCATGATGCATCTCAGCAAGAGGTCTTTACGGAGATATCACAGCTCGTGCAGAGTGCACTCGATGGATATAAGGTTATTAGGTTTCTTTCATACTTCTATTGAAGTCAAATTTATATTTGAATATGATTTATAATCATCTTAAAGGAGCTGTTTGGTTGGTTTTCCATTAAGTCCTGTAAGGATAAAGCTGTCCGTGTGAGGTTTTTGTTTGGGAGAGCTTTTTCCGTAGATCAAAGGAGCATGTTTTTGAATTGAGACAAACGGGTTTTGCATATAATTCCCTCCTAGGTCCTAGAAGCTTATTGATTAAGCCAGTCTCTATCATACAGCCACTACCAAACGGTCATGTGTAGCTGAGCAAATAAGTTGTGATCCCCATTAAGCTGATTAAGCACCTAACAAACAGTCGCTTACCCTAGTGTCACTTTAATCATTCTAGGGACCAACTTCTATGAGATGAAGAAATTGATTACTTCCCCTATAAAGGGTAAAATTGTCATTTAGTTAATTTTAAATGTGCAATAATTACATATTTCTAAAATCCTATGCCTTTTTTTATTTTGGACATTTATTTTCAAATAGAGGGAGTAATTGTTACCACTATTGTCAATAGCAATAAATAGCGCAAAATAGCGACAGCGACCATGTACTGCTATCTGGTATATAGCGATAGCGATGACCTTTTCGTAATTTTTTTACTTTGATAAATACTAGGGTTTTACCTATTATATTTTGTTCTCTAATATATATAATTAGTTTAAGACTTTTAAGGTAATATATTAATATATTAATTTATAATTTATCTTTTAGAAGGCTATCGCTAAATATTAAATAGTGGTCGCTATTTATCGCTATTCGCTACTGACAACTATGATTGTTACTGATAGATTCGTCTTTTCTTTTGTATCATCAAATGAACCCAGGTAAAGTATTTGTTTTTTTTTAANTGTTTTTTGTTTGACAGGTTTGCATTTTTGCATACGGGCAAACTGGTTCTGGTAAAACGTACACCATGATGGGTATACCCGAAGCTCCTCAGCAGAAGGGTCTGATACCACGCTCGCTAGAACAGGTCTTTCAAACAAGTCAGGCCTTAGCTGCCCAAGGCTGGAAATACAAAATGCAGGTTATATATTGTTCGTCCTAATTTGTCTTGGCACACAGGGTCTCACTATGTGGGTCGAACTTTCTATTTTAACTAGGGCTGGGTACAAATGAGACCAAAGTTAAAGTAAAAAAAACACGAGAAGAGAACACCTATATTGTGTGGGATTTTCCACTGAAATCACATGTGATTGAGGAACACGATCAATGCAGGGTTGTGAGGCTGACTTCGCGAAGGTCAAGCGGTTCTCTGATATAAAATAGTGTAAAGTCACATTTGATATAGGTGTTCTCGTGTTTTGTATATGCGTATATATATATATATATATATATATAGGGTCAAGTTCAAGGGAAAACCTAAAAATAAACCCGGAAAACTGAGGAACACCCTTGTAACCGTTCATCTGGATCATATGCACTTGTGGATAAAAAATAATTTGTAATATACACACATGCATAAAAACCAGAAACAACTAAGTTTAGTAGTTGCACAACTGCATATAGTCTAGATGAAGGCTACGAGGGTGTTGGTTCGTTTTTGAGGTTTTCCTTCGAACCCTCTCTCTCTCTCTCTCCTGCTGTGTGTGTGTGTATATATATATATATATATATATGATAATGTATAAATTGGGCAAATCAAATGCGACCCACAAAAATGTTATGNCATGTAAATATGTATGTTGCATATGTGAAACACACACAAGAACAAAAACATGTGAAACAACTTGAATCCTAACTTGAACTCAAACTCATTCAATTATCTGGATTGGTTCTCATGGGTTTTTAACATTTTGTTGGTTTTCATTTGATTTCCTTTCGTATGTATATATGCATCTATTATGAAATTATTATACAGTACACTATAGAGGTTGTACTATATGCAAATCATCATTTTGCTAATAGGTCATGCCAAAATTTTGGTATAAATTCAATATTGATTGTAGAGTGTGAC
>LUCG01080868.1:0-17988 GCA_001633085.1 Carthamus tinctorius | reverse complement strand
CTAATTGTGTTCAATGTTATGTTATATGTTTTACAAAATAAGTCAAATGATGTAATACAAATACGTTTCGAAATATAGAAAAGGTGGATATTAATTTTGGGTGTAGACTTCTAAATGTTCAAAAATAATCATCCTAATTTTAATTGGTATAACCAGAGACATTGATCACAACAAAAGCTACATTCACCCGATTTCAATTTTATATTTTCTGACGGGATTTTCTTTTCTAAGTTAATAATGAATCACCGCTTGCACCATTGTGGTTCTATCGATTTATGTTACATTTCAACCTGTTTTTTGTTGATTTATTTCGTTATATTTTTATAACATTCCCTCTCCCCTGCAACGCGGGGTAAAAAAACCTCGTTCTCTTACAATATGGAACAACATGCGATCGATAGTTATCAACTTTGTTTTTTTTTCTAATTCTCATTTGATTATGCTCATGTTATGCATTTTCTATAAAAACTAATATTTATTTTGAAAATTCAATATTATATTACGCGGTGTTATTCAAGTTGTACATACGACTTTCATCGATTACGGATTTCCGTTGTCCCTATGGAAATATGATTGACTACGGATTCGAGCCATAACACATGGTTTCATATCAGCATAGCAAACATAGTCATGACTCAATGTGTCAGGTCCACTTATTTTTCTTTAATGGAAAAATAAAATATAGTAAGGCCGTGCGTAACGGTGATCGGGCTCAGCGGGTTCGAACCCGCGGGCTCAGCGGATTCAGCGGGATCCGCTATGCCACCCGCGGGTTCAGCGGGTTCGAGCTCCAAGAGGGTTGGGCAAGCCGTTGCTGGTTATGCGGTTTGGTTAAAAAAAATTACATATTTTAAAATAGAGCCGTTAAAAAACGGTAAAAAAATATTATTTTTTTTACAATTTATTAACCCTGTATAAATACTCTTCTGCCTAACTTATTTTTTCACAACAATTCTATCTTTCTCTCTCAAATACACTTCTAAACAACTTATTTTTTCTCTAAATCATGAATCCAAATAGTGAATCTTCATCCCGTCGATCACGACTCAAACTCGAAGTTTCGCATACCGGTTTTGATCCATAATCTCCACCCGATTATGTTGTCCAAGCTTCTCCCACTGGTTTTAGTATCCAAGTTCTCGAAGTTTCGCATACCGGTTTTGATCCATAATCTCCAACCGATTATGTTGTCCAAGCTTCTCCCACTGGTTTTAGTATCCAAGTTTTNCCCACTGGTTTTAGTATCCAAGTTTCTCATCCCGGGGTGTCTCCACAAGCTCTTCAAACCGGGGTCTCTCCACACTTTCCTCCACCCGATTTTGGTCTCCTACCTCATCAAACCACTTGGTATGCACCAGTTCTTTCACCCGACCTTGAGACTGACCACTCCGATGATGGTTCACCTCCAAAACGTAACCCTCGTCCTCCCAACCGTCGGCGTCCAGGTAGGGATCTGAGTCGATCAGGACGTTATTGTCGACCGGTAACCGAATTTGAGGTCGACATGGAGTTGTACACAAATTCGCATGACCACCTTCAGGGTAATGATTTGGTAGCAGTTTTGGCGCGAAAAGCAATAATCNAATGTTTATTTTTAATATTATGAATTTTAATTTAATTACTTATTTGTATTAATTAAATTAATTAAAAAAATGAGAGGGTTAGGAAGGTTGAGTACTTATCAGAGAGGGTTCCAGATAGAGCTGTTCATGGGCGGTACTGCCCGCTAGACCCGGTCCGCTCAGCCCATTAAAAAGCGGGCTTGGACAATTATTGTTGAAAAAATGGGCGGGCATGGGCAATGAAAAAAAGAATTCGGACAAGCCCGCCCGATCCGTTATACTTTTATAGTTCATTTAAATTTTATATATAATTAATAATTTAATGGTTTTTATCAAAAAAAATTGAGAAGTAACTTTGGATTTAATAATTTCAATTATATTTATAAATTATTAGAGAGTTTCTTCGCCCGGAGAACTAATTTGATTATTACGAGCAGAACGAATGGGGCTATAAAATGTTCATAGTTCATATATTAATTATGGTATTTTTTTTCTTATGTTATGTATATTATTCTTTACATTTTATTTTTATGCTAAAAAATACTTACATAATTTAAATGATTTACGTAACTTATAACTATATAATATCTTTGTTTTTTAAATGTAAAAAAATAAGCCCGTTAGCCCGTGTGTAAGCCGTAAGCCCGGTAAAACGGGCTTGGGTTTTCTATATTAGGCCCGTTGGACAAGAAGACAACGTTAGGCCCAGCCCGGGCCTGGGCCGAGCCCGCAAATGATCACCCCTAGTTCTAGAGGGTTAATGGGAGGGTTGTAGGAAAACTGATGTGACAGCTGATGTAGCAATGGGGTTGGGAGGGTTGGGTACTCATGGCCTAATAGTAGATGATACTAGATAATAGGCGGATGTTGCCAAGTGGATCAAGACAGTGGATTGTGAAGAGCTAACTATCGATACTTTGGACTATCCGGACAGATACGAGAAGAGGATTCTTTTTTATTTGCCTAATTTAGTCAGGATAGCTCAATTGGTAGAACAGAGGACGAACTCAACTAGGATTTTCTGTAACGCATTAATAACCAATGGGATACTAAATATTTTTGGCTTAATAAACAAAAATTATTAATAAATGTTAATCAAATATTAACACCTTATCAATCAACTTTCTTTGTAATTGATCATGTTAATTAAAAGGATGCAAGATGCAAGTACAATGAACTAAAGTTTAGTAGTCCAACCCAAAAACGGAAAATTTTCTACTATCGTGTATCGGCATGGCCCCATTGTAAGGCAGGGAACTGCAAATCCTTCCAACTTGTTTTGCCAAAAATCAATTATTTGATAAACAATAAAGTTTTGGTAACATAATCATAGAAATACAACAGTTCACTGAATCTTCTTGGTGCATGTTCAAATTCAACTCTATGAAGACCAGCTTGATTAGAAAACATGAATAACTAGAAAATAGTCATCAGCTAAGTTCAATAATAGTATAAAGTATGTCTTTTTAAGCTCAAACTCAACTTATTAACCAACGGTATACTGGTAAACTTGTGCACATATCGACTAATCTTATAGGATCATGAAGAACAGCCAAAAAATGTACAGTCTTGGAGGGACTCGAACTAGTGAGCTATGAGAAGCCCCAAAAGCACAAGCCTCAAGGTCATCTGTACATTAATACTACAAAATTCGACTCTTGATCTCAAAATATTCGACTAGTTTCAACGTGTTTATAAACTTAACAAAAAGTAATATTCCTGAGTGTTCTATAAGAGTAGTCAAGGTACACACAAACTAATCCAAACACCCACAGTTAGATAAAACGTCTCTAAAAATTTCTCAGATCGGAAAAATAAGCACATTTCATGTTAGGGGGCTGAAGAACACGATAACATATCTTATTTGGTTTGGTTATCGAAAGATCATTGAAAACCAAATAAACCTACCAAATAACACCCATACTTGTCGACTTCACCAAATCCATCAATTACCCACAAAACTCGATTGATCAAGGCCACTCATAACAAGAAATAATAACATTTGCAATCCTGTTAAATGAGGTTCAAAATATATCGTCGTTATCTTCGTAGTATCACACTCATTTAGATTTGGAGCCACCAAACCAACATTGAAAAATCAAACCAAATATGAAATGTTGTCTTGGATCCAATAACAAATAAGTCATGGTTTTTTGGGTCCAACCACAAAACCAAACCAAAGAAGGAAAAAAAAACTTAGCTCGTTTACACCCCAATTGATAGAGCGACCAAGAACACACAAAACCAAACCAAACAAACCCAGTATATCTCAAGTATATCTCATTCAAAAGCAGCGCATGGGAAAAGTGGGATGTAGAGTACCCCCAGTCAGTAGGACAGCTAAAAAGACCACAAAAATCAGGTCTGAAAACACTTGGGAAACTAGATTATATATTGCAGCCAGATAACAACATCCCACCAATACATATTTGATCCATCAAAAACCGAAAGATTTAGAACATTTTTTATCTACTTATAAATGGAATCTTGCTAACTAATTGGCTAGAAACTTTTCAGTTCCACATTTACCCCCCAAATGAAATCCCCAGGGGAAGTCCAACTTGTATTTCTCAAGAATATGCAACCTAAAGGCAAAACACCAACACTTTTTTGTTTTAACCATTAATAACTTTTTCTCCTGCATTTTTCCATAACCAGTGGGTCCCATACTAAGAAAATTGATCAGGGAGGCAGAAGGGTAAAAGAGGAATATGATCAATTTAATGAGAGATCATAGTGATAGGCAGTGTACCCTCTCAGGAAGATTCTTGGGCAATGGCACTGCAATCACATATCTCTGAGGATAAATTTTCGGAGTGTTTGCCGCCGATGCATTAGACGATGATGAAGCTTCGGGACCGCCACCGTCTGGTTGCACCGCCCGTCCATGGAATTTAGCAAAACGATTGATGATGGAGAACTTCTCAAGATCCTGAAATTCGACTCTTAAATCCAAGATTGATGCACTCTTGTCCAGCCTGACATAAAAAGAGGAAAGATCAAGTACCCGTAAGACTCCTAAGATGATAAACTGGATTAAAAACATGAACGATGACTAAACAATTAGGGTGCATTTGGTACACCGACAGGATTGGATAAAACGGGACGGGGCGGGACAAAAAACGAGGTAAGCAGGTGAAAGAATAGTGCAGGTTTTTAGGGTTTTGATTTGACATGGGTAGTTTAGTAATTTACCAATTTTGTCCCTTCCCCTGACTTATGTGGGATAATAAATGTAATATCTGTATCAGTATTTTCATGGACCCGTCAAAAGGTGGCACGAAAAGTGGGACGAGATTTTGTTCCTTCATGTCTCATCTGATCCCACATCAAATGCACCAATTTAGGTCCCACATAGAAGATCACTTTATCAAGTCTGTGAACATCAGAAACAAAACTACTAGGTGACACCATGACCCCGCTCTTTCTTGCGAACTTAAACCATTGGGTCACGATCTCTGGGTTGATTTGGTTCAGGATGAGGAATGAAAATGGGAATGAATTTTCATTCCCCCCAGATTAATCAGAAATGAATTTCGGGCTTCCAGGGGAATGATTATATAATAGAAAACTAAACAGTTCCTTTTATTTCCATTCCCATTGATTACTACTTAATACCTGTAACCAAACACCCCCTTAGCTTGAATCACACGTGAGACAGCATAATGCAATATCCAATCATCTAATATATCTTTTGGGTATAATTAGCTACATCTGCTCCAAACTATACTCGAACAAAGTATCTAATTGACCTAAGTGCTTAAATCCTGGAGACTGTTTATAAAAGCTAGATAAACCGGCTTCACAACCAGAAGCATCTCAACATAATACTCGGAAAAACAAGGGCTTGAAAAGTTACCTTGAAAAATCGTTTTCTAGCCTTCTTGCTTTACTCATGTGGTCTTCCAAAACTTCCGAAAGACGATCATCGATTTTTTCTGATTCTCTGTTTTTATCAGAAAGACTGCATTTGCCCCAAAAAAATAATATCTCAGAAATAGATGTGGAAAAAGAATTGTAGTATAAATGATTCAAGCTTTTAAAAATTTTCTTACGAATTTGATCCACTATGAGAAACACTGGAACGACTTCTCACAGACGATACTACATTGCATGCATTTCCCAATGCAAGTCGAGCGGCATGAAAAGCCACACTCTTGTAGCTTGAGGTAGAATCTGTCGACAGAAGAGCGGCCGGGGGCGGAGGAAATAGTTGCTGCATTAGCTGTGTCGTCAAGATTATCCGTCTTTTTGGTCTCGGCATCGGGTGCATGTCTTCGATCACTTCACCATCCTCTTCAACCTGTCACCAGCATATGCTTATTAGAAACTACAGCTAACCACGGAAAGGACTTAATAGCAAATAAACACGCGAGAAAGCACGCCTTTTCCATTAAACGAGTGGTTGCTCCACACCATTCCATTGAAGCAGCGCTGCAGACCAAGAAATCAAACATGTTAACAAATCTTGATGAAAGAGAAGCTACAACCAAGTACGGAATATATGTGTGTGTGTGTGTGTGTGTGCGTGTGGAGGTCAAAGAGAAAACCTGAAAAAAAGGGAAAAATGAGAAACACCCGTGTAACTCTTCATCTTGTTTTTCAATTTTTATGCACAGGTGCATATTACAGATTACTTCTATGCACAAATGCATACGGTTCAGATGAAGAGCTACGAGGGTGTTCCTCAGTTTTCCGGGTTTTTTTTCTTTTTTNTATATATATATATATCCATAGGGATAGGAAGCATTAACGACGAAAAAAAACGGTTTATCCCTTTGACACGCACCAGATGCTTTGAAGTTCTTTGACACCCCCAGATACTTCCTTGAGCCAAGGATGAAGTTCGGCTGTAGAGCCTTTTCGCTTCTTTGATCTCACGTTAACCAAACTTTGAACACTGGCTTTGGTCTGCTCAACAGCCACAGATGACAGAAATGCAGTTTTTAATATACCACCCGTCTGACTGGTATCAGCTGCAGCACTTGCTTCCTCCTTTGAATCATGCGCCTCCAAACCACTAGAACCTTTCCCAATACTCGGCGGCTGTTCCAGGGTCCTTACAGCATCTGCTCTTTGTGATAACACTTGGCCACTTTTAAATGTTCCATATTGATCAAACCAGGAGGGGGCCATCTGGGGACTTATGTGAGAATGCTCGATTTCACGATAAGTCACGTTGTTGCTAGGAATGCAACTTTGAGACCCACTATCCGATGCAAGTACATCTTTTGAAAGTACATTCGCAGGTGGAGAAGCCACATTCTGCATGACGTTATTATCGGCTACCCCTGCGAATCTTGGTATTTCCGAATCTCCACTTGGGATTGTTATATTGGAGATTTGTTCTGTTGGCTTCGCCGACCAAGGAGCTATGTGCTGACCACCCAAGTTGTTATCCGACTCTTTCAATCTCTTCAACGCCCTGTTATTCGGGTCGTTGTCGGTATTTCTCATACCCTTCATTTGGTTAAGTACAGAAGAATTTTGTTGCAGATTATTTGGTTTAAGAGAACGACCAAACGCTTCGAGATCCCTCTGAGAAGCTGTAGGGTTAAAAGACGATGCATCAGAGAAAGGCGTATTGACGGAATCGTTGCCTATTGGTCCATTTGTCATTTGACCTCGGTCAACTTTTTCAGATGATAGATTCAACGATGGGGATTCTTTTGCTGACTGGTCTCCTACAGACGTAAGCCCCTGCGAATTCAACGAATTCCCACCGTACTTAGACACGCTATTCCCTCTCTTTTGTGCTTCTTGTTGCTCGAGATTCTGCTGACTTAAAGAAGTCGACTCCACGATATTTAACTGGTGTGATGGGGAAAGATTCGATGGTCCTTTGCGAGGTTGGTTTCCTGAAAGAAGTTGTTGAGTCGGGAGATTCGCCCATGTGTTCGGCAACATTTTCGGGAATGCACCTTGTTGGGGAACACCGGAATTTGCGTGAGGCTGAGAAGCAGGCAATTTCTCCCCTGTTGAAGGTTGCGAGGCTAACACTCTTTCACTCGATACAGCATTATCATATGACCTGCCACGGGAATCATCTGATTGCCGGATTTGAGGAGAGTGTCCGTTGAAAGATTCATTCCCAGAACGATTTGCCAATGCTTGCCCCCTTGCACCAGCCATTTGATGGTTTTGAAGCTGGTTTCTTGGATTAGGAAAATCAGCACCTAAAGCTGCAGAGAAGTTATTCATCATCTTATGCCCTGATGTTTCGTTTGCACTTTGTGCTCGCATTCTATCGTTCTTAAACTCTCCGTGTGACGTTTCCTGGAACGGAGAAAACGGGGACATCTCGGAATGACCCTTGCCTCTTGGATTAGGATTGACGGGCTGCATAGCTCTTGGTGAAGCGTGATTCGGCAAGGGTAACCGTTGTGACGGAGGTCCTAACTGTAAACCGATCCCTTGGGAGTTGGATGATTGACTTCTCTGGTGACCACCGAAAGACCCGTCTGAATTTTCTGGTTCGGGAATCTCTGAGGATAAGTTGCGTTCTAACGAGTTCAAATGCCTTGCGATTCCAGGGTCTCCTGATTGATCCACCTTGTGAAGAAGCTCCAGCATGTTTTGACTAATGAGTCAACAATGCAAGTCAATAAATGGCGAAACAGGTGTTGTACCAACTTTTGACATTGTATTAAAGGTAGGAAATATAAAACCCTGTAACTTAAAGAATACCTAGGTTGAGAAGCCTTGTCTGATGTGGATAAACCTGCAGATCTGTCATGGGGAGCAAAGATATTAGGCATGTGACCAGGAATCATGCCCTTGAATCGCATATCATCAGATCCTTTTGGAACTCCTTCAAGCTCAGGTGCATACCCCTGCAGCAAGAGATTGAAATATATGTTATATATATATATACACACACACACAGAGGGAGGTTCAGGGGAAAACCTCAAAAAATTGAAAAACCAAGGAACACCCTGGTAGCCCTTCATCTGGACGGCATGCTTGTGCATACAATGATACAAGTAAATTAAGTCGTTTTTTGGTTTTTATGCACGTGTGCATGTTATAAATTACTTGTACGCACAAGTGCATACCATGCAGATGAAGGGCTACTAGGGTGTTCCTTAGTTTTCCATTGAACCTACACCTATACACACATAGAGAGAGGTTCAAGGGAAAACCACAAAAAAACAGAAGCCCTTCATTTGGACCGTATGCACTTATGCACAGCAGTATATTAAGTTGTTTTTCGGTTTTTATAAATGTGTGCATTATGCACATGTGTATATGTACGTGTGCATATTACAAATTACTTCTATGCACAAGTGCATATGGTCCAGATGAAGGGCTAAGAGGATGTTCCTCAGTTTTCCCTTTTTTTGAGGTTTTCCCCTACACATGACCCTATACACATATACCAAAATTTATCTTTCCCACTGCAAGAAAACCTTTACAAACCTGGCCACTAGTTTTTGCGTGTCCGTAATTTCCTTGATCTTGACCTACCATTCCTCGAGAATGCTGCAGGGGCACGGCCCTTGTATTCGCACCTTGTCTTGTTCCGAAGGGCATTCCAGTATCTTCCTCCACGTTCCCCATTGGATGATACTGAAACTTCCGCGGACCAGAAGGCATCCGACCAGCCTGATTCGACAAACTTTGTTGCGCACCAGGCAACGATCTCGAGTCACCAGCATCCGATGAAAATCTTTCCCTTGGACCGACAGTGTTATGAAGGTGAGACGAACTCGACCTGTAGCTGTCATTAGAATTCTCCCTTCTACTGCTGCTTTCCATCTCATGGGTCTTTAGATCCTCCTTATCGGAACTATTAAACGATGATTCAGACACCTGAGGACCCTTATTCAGACGACGCTGTGATTTCTCCGAGTTCTCACTCCCTTTAGATTTTACCGACGAATCAACATGCTTCCAGTAATTAAGATGATGGTTGTTGGGAGAGAATTGATTAGAATGATTACCACCCTGCAAGTTGCTTAAATTTGGTATAACGGCAGTGTTGCTCACAGCAATGCCTTCTCGGTTTACGGGCTCCCTTTCGATTTTGGGATGAAGCATCTGATTAACACTAGATATACCGTCGCCTTGACCCGTTTCATCATGTGTGAATCTCTTCCAATCATTACTCTGAGATTGCTGCACTGAATTGTCGTTCTCGTTGATATTGAATCCGGCATTCGCAGAATTTTCAAATAGTTGGCTCTCTTGAACACCTACCTTCTGTAGGGATCCACGGTTTAACCAATTGCTTCCTCCTGTAGAATGTTGGATCGTTAGTTTAGAATAATTAATATTTATTAGTCTCTCATCATGCTCATACAAATTGTTCTTACCATGATGCGGGAACCCCATGTTGCTACGTTGCTTATCATTCATATTGGCACCATCAGCAAAGGGAACAGATCCAAAACCCAATGCCGGGGCATTCGGCAAGTTAACACCACTCGAACCTTTTTGATGTTTCCCACTATCTTCATACGTTGAAGGTTGTTTTCCCGATGACGGAAGTTCAGGACTCTGAAAATTCAAATCCGGCCATTCTTCTTGTACACCTGCACCGCCACTAGAAGTTTCCGCTACTGCAGACTGCATGAGAGCACTCCAGCTACCACTCTGAAGAGAAGGCAGGCCACTCCCGAATTCGTTATCATCCAACAGACTCGACACTCCTCCGCCCATGTTTTTGCTACCGCCAAACGCATCCCAGATGTTATCGTCTGAACCAAACAGAATTTTCTCCTCATCGGGATCTAAAGAAGCCGCACCATGTGAAGAAGTAACTTCAGTAGCTGATTTATCCTGTACCATCTCCTGCACAGACGTACTCTGTGGGGCTTTTAGTGGCTGAATGTGATCCATCCTCGTTCCGCTGATTGGCCCTTGACCAGATACGTTCCCGAATAAGCTTTTACCGGGAAGGCCTTGCCGATTGACCGAGGCTCCATCCTGCATTGTAAGCTGTTCGGGAATTACAGCATAATGGTTTCCCGGAAACGAATTGTTATAGCTTGGCAATTGCTGAACGGAAACCTTGTCTGTTGCAATATGCGGATACTGGTCTAGAGGCCCTCTTGAAGTTGAGACGGGAACCCCGTATAAGGACTGATCAACCTGCTGTTGGACGAAACCCATGGAGCGCTGTGGCTGACCCTGCTCAGGGGAAAAAGCGAGTCCGCTAGAGGATCCCTGCATTGCCGGAGAAGCTCGCTGCAACCAGTTTGTGTTGTTACCCGCAGCAAGCTCGTTCCAAGCATACCCAGAAGAGTCGGATGTCGGAGTGTCGTTAACGAGTCCATGTGGATGGCCTCCAGATGCCGGTCGAGCAAAGGGAGATGCTTGATTTAACGCGTTCTGTTGCCGTGCCTCTAGTTGCCGAAGATCTTCTTGCCGTCGAAGCTCCTGCCGTTGGATCGCCTGCCGTTGAAGCTCCTGCCTCTGGAGCTCTTGCATCTTTCGGAGCATGAGTTGCTGTTGCAATTGCTGTATGTCACCGAATCCCGGCTGCTGCTGTTGTAATGGCTGCATTGGATACTGACTACTATTCATCTGATGCTGACCTCCGAAAAGATCGAAACTACCGTGAGCCTCGGAAGTCTCGGATCTAAACAGATCCTTTGGAGCTTGCTCGGAGCCAGCTTCTTGTTGAGACTCGCAGAATGGAAAACCCCTCTGGTTCCCATTATTGCGACCGTATTCTGTATCTACACCCAAAAAGTTTGCTTCGTCCGGCCTCGTTTGAAAATTCTGACGCCCGTACATGTAACCATTCGAGTTCGGCTGTTCACGGTGAGACAGACTTCTAGCAAACTCGGGCCTTGCAGATGTCTGTGTAATGTTGAAAATATGTGGGTCGGGAACACGTTGACTTTCGTGTCCTCTCTCAGTTTCTGCTTATGCATGAAAAAGAAGTGAGGATAAAATGCATGTGGGTTAGTTATTCTCAACATGGAAAAGCATGATACATGTTTAATATTATTCACCAAAAGAAAAGAAATTGGAAATAATAATTTGAAAATATGACTAGAAAAATGTCAAGTAACATAAAAAACCGTACTTAAGAGCCAAACGCATTACCTGATTGTTGTGGATTGTAGTTTCTTGGACTGGAATCGGATACACCGAATTGTTTCTGACCACCAGCCCACAAATTGTCATTTAAAGACCAATTCCCATCACCAACCTGCGAACGCGGACCCTGGGGCAGGTTGTCTTGTGCAAAGAAATTGTGAACCCTATCCCCAACTCCGTTGCCAGGCATTAATAATTTATGCCCCAAGTTTCGAGGCTAAAACAAGGTGTCTTGAGAAGTATGCACAATTAAAAAAAGAAAAAACTCAACCACCTCAGGTTCCAAATCCAGTTACTTGAGGTCCTAGGTGTGTGTTTAGCTTCAGCATTTATACAGTAATCAGGTCTCACACCTCCATTAAGTTAACCAACCTTTGACATAATCCTGAATATGAACCACCAAGTGTATAATCAGTCAGCTATAAAGTGGATGCCAAAAAGAAGCCATCAATTTTATGCACAATTTAAGAATATGAGAGTGTTACAAGAATATGTGCAATACATGGATAAATCGTTATCTGTAGCATACAAATATACAATTATACATACTTGTATATTAAAGTCAAATTCAATGTTGAGCTCCTACCTCCTATACCCAAAAACACTATTTCCTGATTTCATTCATAGATCCTATATAATGCAACCCTCTTATCAAAAACACAGATATATAAAGCTTTTCAGATATCAAACTGTCATAAAAGCTAGATCAATATAATGAAATGTAATACTTATGGTACTGTTGGTATCTATGAACTAACATGTACGAGAAGCAATACAAATATAACAACCACAACAAGCATATACTAGTAGCAGGGAAATACGATATTTCCACAACACACAACAGAAGCAATGCAGATAATATATCCCCAAAATGCATCCTGAGTTCCTCCTTTACATGGCAAAGAAATTAAAAGATCTAGCATCCTTCACAAACTATTACTTTTGTGGTCATGAAATACGTGCGACTTTTGATTTTCGCCCTTCCTTAATCACGTCTAATGTACTAATTTGACTCCTCTTTCTTGTTAGTTACTTTCATTGCAAATACTTTAGCATGGACCACACAGGAAAACAAAAGTACAGAGCTTGTTTGGGAATGACAATAATAAATTAGCTATCAAGAACCATTCATATCTCATCTGAAATTACTAAAATGAAGATTAACAGACACTAATTTCCAGATCAACAAAGAATTGACTTAAGACGGCATGCTCAAGAAAATGTACTAATTTCGTTATCATTGATGCAGCTCAACTTTACTTGATGATTTGATGCCGACAAAATGTGTAGGAACAACCGCAGATGGTTTTATGGCAATATAATTTAGAGAATGATTATTTAAATCGATGCATCTGTGGTGCAAATGCAATTTGATCTCTCTCGACCCAACATTTAGTGGTCCTTTCCTTTATGTATAATACCACATTGGCTGCCTTCACACCTTAAGAAATTAAGAATCAGTTCTAGTTCCTCAAAAATCTGTAAATTGGCAGTAGCAATAAACAAGAAAGATCCTCCAAAGGTTCCAAAAACTTCTAACGGTTGTCATCCAACCCCCAACCAAACTACACACAATTACAAGATGCTTGGTTGAATAAAATTTATGAAACAATTAAATGTCGCTAATTATTAGCATCTAGTAGTCGAAGCAATGACTTTTAAGTAATATCTAGAAATAGTTTTGGCAAGAACATAGCTATATAGAGACAAAACAAAATGAAATCACCTTGAATGCTTTTTAGCTTTTATACGCTACTCCATTCACCATTAGTTGTCCTCATTGACCGGCTATGCTGTTAATTGCAGCGATATCTCGGTGATATCTCAGATTGCAGCCCAAAATCATATCTCGGTGACCATATCTCAGTCAATATTGCAAAACCGCAATTTGCGGCGCATATCACCACAATATTAGGTAAAATTGCGGACCGAGATATCAGTATTTCTCGGTGGGCCTTCTTTAGAGTAACTTGTTCTATTTTTTTTCTTTTATGGGCTTCTTTTGGGCTTCTTTACCTGGGCCTGCTTTATAGTCTAATTTAGAAACAAATTAGGTTTCCTATCATTTAACTTGGGAAGCTAACCTAAACAAAAAAGTGAATGTATTAGACGAAGTTGACTCGGATGCTGAACCTATTGCTTGTGATTAGCTCATTTATGAACACTTTTCCTATTTTGTTTTGTGGAACTTGTTTAAGTTGATGTTTTGATGTTGAAACTATGTTTTTAATCAATGCATATGATATGTTTGACTTTATGTATGCATATATATATAATTCTAAGAACCGCTAGTTTTTGACCAAGATATCACCCCGATATCACCGCTATTTCATATATCGGTCATGACCGCAATATTGAATTTTCACCGCTGTAATAGCATATGACCGGGCACATTTATTAAGGAATATTCTTTAACCACTACAAACAAAATACTATAATCCTTGTTCTCCAATTTTACCATCGCACAAAAATGTAATATTGTTACCATTTCAACAAGTTGAACTTTTCTATCAAGGGTAGATTGGTCATTTCAATATTAAATGGTTGGCCCTCTTTGAAATAGGACTTCATTCGCTGAATACCCAAAAAGGAAAAACAGAGGCAGTATAAATTACCATGAATATGTTAACATAAGTTTTAGCTGCTAAGATGAATTGGACAGTCCTCAATTAAAAGATCATGTGTTCATACTGCCACCCTCTTTTTCCAATAGGATTAGTTGTGTATATTTTACATACCAATGAATGCCTCGGTTGAATACACTTAACTCAGTTCCATAGTTGCTATTCATTTTTACCCAGTATATAATTCTTATTATCTCAACCCAAAATTGTAGATCTGTTTTAATTCCATAATCAGCCATCCATCTATGATGTTTCAATCAAATTAGAAAACAGCTATCATGACACTTTAAATATGGTTATTAATTATATACACAGTCAAGAGTTTAAAGTCAATTATGTCCTGAGGAAATACTTCTATACACACATATTATATTATATATAGACAGGGAGGATCAAACGAGTACGGTACCTTTTAAAAAGAACACAAGAACCAACAAGATCATATATGATTCATGTACAAATTACAAAATCATATATGATTCATGTACAGATTACAAAATCATATATGATTCATGTACAAATTACAAAATCATATATGATGCACACGGCTTTGCAAAGTCGCAGCCAAAATCACCAACTATATGTGTGTGTATCTTGTCTAACGTAGTGCATTGCTAGTACCCTAACTCATTAGTTGGTGATAACATATATGCTAATGAGTATGTTTATTTCCTAAAATATAAATATACTTAAAGCCCATCTAATTTGGCACGTAAGAGTATGTAATAGATCAGATAGCAAAATTATGCAGGTAAAAAATGATAAGTAATTCACTTCTTTTGTTTACTTCTTCTCCCTATGTCCTCATGAGTGGTGCTACCCAAACTTTTGTTTAGCTTTAACTGACATTAGAAAACCTTTTGAGACCAAAAGTTTGTGGCAGCTTTTTCCATCATACAATGGCAGACACATACACAGGATAAAACCTATATGTGTATTTATTGGTCTACAAAGAGGTATGAATAAAGTAAAAAAATATATATATATAACAAAAGAACTATGTTGATACTTGATACGGTTGAACATGTCCCTGCGAAATCAACATGTTTAGCAACTGAATGCCCTTTATGATTTGTAATACAGTATGTTTTAGACCTACATCAACCTCAAGCCCTTATCTTTCAGACCATACTAGTTAAAGATGCATAATATGATATTCAACAGCTAATCTTCTTTGTAGGTGACATACACAATCAACTACAAGCAGAAGTTGCATAAGTGATGATACCTTCAACATATATCATCAAGTAACCCTTGGTTATCATAGAAATTGAAAGATACCTAGACAATCTACTGGTTATATTTGCATATTCCACTTGTACAGCTTTTCTTACTTAAATCTTCTTTACTGCTTCGAAAGGAAAAAAAACTAATAATCATAGGCCAAGTAAAATAAATAAACGGCATCCTAGATGCAACCGTTCAAGTAGAAGACGTAGGAAAACAATGCCAGATAAATTAGAAATAATGTGGATGCATATCAATGTGGTTAAAATATAACCTACTTTCACGCAATTAGTCATTTGTTGGCTATGTTCCCAACTGAAGCATTTCCAATACAATGATAAAGTGATACCTAAAGCTAATCTGGAAACTCCACATTGTTCAGGTCAAGCTATAAATGATCATAGCATGTGAAATTAATCAATATATGTACTACAATGCATAAACCTGAGCAGTAAACGTTTTGTTGAATACATTAGAGATTAGAGAAATAAATAAAGTTAAGTTCTTTACTGGTCTTTCCTCATTTAGTTGTCGATTCATAAATGATGTTGAGAATAGATATACTGAGTCCAGAATAGCAAGCTATGAATCATGGCAACTCTTGTTATAAATACTTACATTTAATGTACAAGTATAGAACGTAAAAAGTCGAAAATACAATGACATTAATCATGAGAAATGATACCTTGTCTCGTTAGTCACTCGTTTATGATTTTAAAGAACACCATCAATAAAGCTTTCCGTTTGTGTAGCTACTAAGAATTAATAAGTTTTGTATCAACAAAATCTACAAAAGAAACCAACAAAAGCAACCTAATTAAGGAAAGAAATCTAAGGGTTAATTTATAGCAAATATCATATGGATGTTTGCAAAGACAACAGCAAAAGACAGAACTGCAAATGCTGCTGCAAGTTGTTACCTATTACAACATAAAATAATATACGGTAAAAACAATATGAATAGTGTTTGAAACTAAATTATCACAAAACTTTATTTGTAGTAACCGCTAGATTCAATATGTGCATCTCTTTGCAAAGCCAACAGAGCACTAACCATGCACCTAGCTTGCAAAAGACCTTCCCCTTCAGCAAATAACTACTAAGTAGATATAGTAGGCCACCTCGGTGTAAATTTTGTGAGAAATTTCCTTTATAGACTCAAATTCCTCATCCTTAACCATCCAAAATTCAGAATATCCGGCTTCAACAATACTTGATACTGAACAGATACCAACGTATGACGTGCCAACTTTAAAAGCACATACAATATCTGAGACTCAAACTAATTAGACGACAACACAGTTGTAGAAATGCAGATAACTAGTTGCTAACATATCGAACGGCAGGTGTCAACTTTTCGTAAACCCTAGACAGTTGGCTATAATTGCTCTCAACTCACTATCTCACTCGCCTTTCGCCTTGTTACCTAAGTTATCTGCCTCAAATCTTTTCAGAAAGAATCTCAGATACAGCTGTAAGATGTAGCTAACTGAGCATTAGTGGGTCCATAAAGAGCCAAAACCTTCAACAAACAAAACTTCAACACATTCCATCAAAAGTCAAAGTGCGTCTCCTAATTGGGACCAAAAGGGGGGTTACAAGAACTACCAAAAGGGCACAACAGCACAAAACTTGATGGCATACCACAAATATCAGCAATTAAGCAAAACAAAAAGCAACCACATACTCAGTAAACAATAATAACCAGACCGCCACAGTTGCCACCACAACCTAATCAGTTCAAAAAAATTACGATAAACACGAAAACATCAACACATTGCATGGATATATAAGGAAACCCCTTAAAGACACCCACATTCAAAACCCAAAATTGCTTACCAAAACCGCAAAATCTGCACGATATATCGAGAAAGATCAAAATTGCTAAAACATCTTTCCACACACGAAATTCCATAAATATCACCAATTTATTTAATCAGAAGAAGATAGACAGACACACACAAGGCCAAAGGCGTTACCTTCGGAAAAGTAAAACTAAAGGCTTCTGCTTTTTGGATGATGATAAAAAAATTAGGGTTTTGAAAGAAAAAATAAAAAGGAAAAAAGGTGTGTGACAGCTTACTTAGAACATTGAAGCATGAACGCCGGTAGAGGTGGGAAATCGAAGCTTGGTTGAGCTATAAGTTGGGAACTANAAAGAGGAAGAGAGAGAGAGAGAGAGAGAGAGATAAAGTGATCGTGAGAAAATTTCAACGAACTGTAGAATGAGGAGGCTAGGCCTACAACCGAAGCTGAGGCTCGGGTGATCACGAACCGCGAGGTTCGGATCGAGGCTGAAAGATTGCACCTCACCTAGTTCTTTACACCAACCTCTCTCTGTATTGTATATATGGAAATCCTATTACTATTATTATGTAAATTTACCCTTTTACCCCTAGTTTGGAAATTTCACTATTATTTGTTGTAAAAAGTATGAAGTTTAATATTTGGGTTGTTGTTCTCTCAATCCTCCCAACCCTTTCAACCTAACTATCACATTAGCTGATACATCAGTTTTTCTCCAA
>LUCG01080854.1:2369-14021 GCA_001633085.1 Carthamus tinctorius | reverse complement strand
TATGGTGAATATGAGTATTCATATGGTGAATATGAGTATTCATATGATGAATATGAGTATTCAAATGATGAATATGATATGGTGAATATATGATGAATATGAATNTATGAATATGAAATATGAATATTCATATAGTGAATAAACTGCGATTTTTTTTATTACCAAATGACGATCATACCCTTTTCAGATCAAAGGCTTAGATCATTCCTCAAGTTTTTACAAAAAAAAGTGGTTTTTCCTTGAAGGAGCCTCTATATATATATATATATATGAAAACGTGTTAGTTTTTCTAAAGTTACTCCTAACCTTAACTCTGAATTATACGAGACCATTGTAACATCGCTATACCACCAATTCACCGCTTTTTCCTGATTAAGTTTTGCACCCTATTCTTCTTTTTATAACTGATTTCTTTTAGTTTTCAAGGTTACCGATCAACACCACTCAAAACATTTTCTTCGCAAAACCCCGATTGAAGTTGACTTTAACAAAACTGTCCCTTCTTCAAAGATGGTTTACACTGCTTCTCTGTGAGATCGATATTCGGTACTTGTACCGATTGTTACCTGTTTTAGAGACGACAGTAGATCAAAGTTTATACTAGAACTAAGATCTATTTTCCAACAAAGCCATTTTCAAAAGAAAGGGTTGCATAATTCTCATCAGCAGTTATTATGTACATTTTTGTTCTACCATTTAAAGAAAAACAATGATGAATTGCATNATATATATATATATATATATATATATATTAAAAGGAAGAATCATAAGATCATATGTGGCATCTCTTAAAGCCAAGAAACCTATTTATCTTTTTTCTCAATTTTTTAATTTTTTTTAAATGTTGGATATGTAAAAGACTTTTTTTGCCCCTATATAAAAAATGTGTAATTCATGTTAGATCGAGTTCTTTTTGTAATTTTGCATACCCAAGTTTTAACCGCCAACTCTTGATTTGCCTTTTTATTTACTTTCTTTTATTTCTTAACAAATTTGGTTTTTAGAAATTGCAATAATAAATAAATTAAAATCCTATAAATTCCCTTGATGATAAAGAGAATAAGTGGAAGAAGACATAAAAACTTTTAAATAGGTATGTAAGTATACTCTTCAAATAATGTGATTTGTTATTGCCTATTTTTTTTCTTCATATTGTTGGATTTGTTATTATTAAAAGACCATTGTGATTACTTTTGAGTTATATAGATTCTTTGATGGGGATGAAGAAGATGAGAGTTGATGAAAACTTTTAAATAGGTATGTAAGTATACTCTCCAAAAACGTGAGTTGTTATTACCTCTTTATTCTTTTTCATATTGTTGGATTTGTTGTTATTAAAAGATCATTGTGATTACTTTTGAGTTATATAGATCCTTTGATGGGGATGAAGAAGATGAGAGTTGATAAAAACTTTTAAATATGTATGTAAGTATACTCTCCAAAAAAATGTGATTTGTTATTACCTATTTATTCTTTTCATATTGTTGGATTTGTTGTTATTAAAAGACCATTGTGATTATTTTTGAGTTATATAGATCTTTTGATGGGGATGAAGAAGATGAGAGTTGATGAAAACTTTTAAATAGGTATGTAAGTATACTCTCCAAAAATGTGATTTGTATTACCTTTTTATTCTTTTTCATATTATTGAATTTGTTGTTATTAAAAGACCATTGTGATTATTTTTGAGTTATATAGATTCTTTGATGAGGATGAAGAAGATGAGAGTTGAATTTATTTTATTTCTTAACGATATTTGTTTCTCACAAGTTGCAATCATAAACAAAGTGAAATCCTACAAAAATTCTTTTGTTGTGGATGAATAAGATGAAAGTTGAAGAAGACATGAAAGATTTTAAAAAGATGTGATAAAATTATATTTTTCAAAAAATGTGATTTGTTATTATCTATTCTTTTTTCATTTTTCATATTGTTGGATTTGTTGTTATCATAAGACATTTATTGCGTTTGAATCGTATATATTCGAATAAAAGTTTGATGTTTTGAGATTACAAGATCTGATAATTGATAATAATCATTTATAGATAATTCGGTTAAATTTAGAGTGTTTTAGAAAAATCTATTCACATTAACATTGTAATTATTGGGATAATTTATGAAGTATATATGAGTTCATCCTCTATAAAACATCCAAATTCTTTTCATGATCAAAATATTTTTCGTTAAAAATTGCTTATATACATAACAATTAAATAATTTTTTCATTTAAAATTTAACATTTATTTACCATTATGTTCTATTTACAAAACAAATTAGCATAATTATAAAACATTTTAATTTATGTTTCGACTTTTTTATATATACAAGTCTATTTTATTCATAGTTTATTTTATTAGTTTGATAATCAATATAATTAAAATTTGTAGCTTTATTTACTTTTGTTATTTATTTACACAGCAGTTAATACATCATTATCGATATATTATTATAAAATATGCAAAAAGAATATATGTTGGCATTTTAATAGTGCTATTGTTTTTATTATTTATTTAGTTTTTAGGTTTTTTAAATACATATATCTTATTAATTGGTTAAGCATTAATGTATTTTGTAATTATAAAATTATTATACCTCATTAATTGATTAAACCTTTCATATTCCTTTTTTTAATTATTATGAATTAATAGGTATATAAATAAAATAAATATGGTAATTTAATGCATTTAAATTAGTATANGTTATGGCGTTTTTCAAGGCGTGACTTAAGGCGGCAAATCTATATATATAGTATATATATTTAGATGTTCATGTGTCTCGGTGTATTGAACAATAGTGATTAAAATTGATAAGACCTATAAACAAAAGAAGATACATGCATTGATTATTTGATAACAAATATACAAAGCCTATAAAAACGATTTTAGAAAATTAGACCACACATTATAACCCGCCATAACCCGCCTTATAACCCGCCGTAACGCGCCGTAACGCGCCGTAACGCGCCATAACGCGCCATAACGCGCCTTATAACCCGCCACGCCTTAAAGTGACGCCACGGGCCTTAACGTGGCGGCAAGGCTGCGCCTCGACGTTATGGCGCGCCATAACGCCGCCATAACGCGTTTTTTAGAACATTGGTATACATCATAAAAATAGTTAATGAAAAAGTTCGATTATATTTCTATTTTTTCTCTCCCATTTTAATTTATTTTAAATCTAAATTCAACACATTAATTTTTAAACGTTGCAAATTAATTTTTCTTATTACATAACAATCAATATAACTTTTAAATACTTATTATATTTTATTTCACAATCAATATAATAAAAATTATTAATATTGTGATAAAACATATTGTTTTTGAAAGGCAATTACCATTGAAACCAAAAAAGGGATACAACAACTAAAGGGAGGTTCAACAAGCCCACACAGCAAGGGCAAAAAACTCACAACAACAGCAGAAAGAAAAGGAAAACAGAGCACATAGACAGCGAAAAAGCAAGAAGAGATACAAAACATAAGAGAAAACGCAGCCTCTTACGAGAAGTAAAACGCCGCAAATAAACGCGCCACGACTTCCGGGAACTAACTGCTGCCTTCGATTCACTGCTGACCACAGAACACGAAGCAGGATCTTATTAAAACCGGACTTACTTTTCTTTCGGGTCTATCAACCACTTACCCAAGTGTATCGATTTCTTTCTCGCTCTTTTTGAAATCCATTCGAACGTCCTCCTTTGGAAGGCAAAGAACTTGTCGTGCAACTTGCTCTTGTTGTCTTTAAGAACTACCGAATTACGATGATCCCATATGAGGTACAAAATGCTCCACTTCACACCAATCCAAATAGAGTCCTCTTTTACGACTTCCCCGTTCGGATTACCTTCTTGAAGAAGCTCTTGTGTCGAAGCATAGGCACCCACGTTGTTTTTCCACCAATTGCCAACTAGCGTCCATAATTTTTTATTTCCGGACACTCCAAAGCATGGTCTAAAGTCTCAACCTCCTCGCCACATCTTGGGCACAGAGTGGAATCCAAATCTATTCCCATTTTGTCCAAGTTAGCGCGACAAGGGATTCAACCTAACCTAGTCCTCCACACAAAAATGCAAATCTTTTTTGGCATGAGAATATTCCACTTTGTTTTGATTGTAGGTCTACTCGAGTTTGGCTCAATCCCGTCTTGTAGTTCTCTCATCCTTTTCGCCTTATATTCCTTTGAGTCGTCAAGATTCCATTAGAATTTGTCCTCCTTGTCTTTTTCCGATGTTGAATCCGTAATTCGTGCCACGAAGTCTTCGAGTTCACCTAGCTCTCTACCACGAGGTGGTCTTCTCCAATGCCACTTCCATCTCCACCCCTCATCGGTCCATTCTCCTCTATCCAAGACGAAAGCACACTTATCTTCCTCTAGATAGTAAAGCCTTGGATACACGTCCTTGAGACGAGTAGTGCCGGTCCATCTCTCCTCCCACAAGCGCGTGTTCTTTCCATCGCCGATCTTCTTGGAAAATGAGTTTGGAAACTCGATTCCTTTGCTTTCCGAAACAACCCCCAGTTAAGTTATTGCTCGCCACAATGTACCTGCACCATCAAAACCATCATTTTTACCCCAAAGACCCCCTTCCCAGTAAAGGCTTTTTATAGCCTTGACCCAAAGCGCCTCCTTACTTGTAAGAAAGCGCCACCACCACTTCCCTAGGAGGCTAAGAGTAGCCGACTCAAGGTTCCCTATGTCGAGACCTCCAAGATCAAAACATTTGGTGACTTTTGACCATTTAACCCAAGCCACCCCTTTGTTTGGAAAAACCCCTCCCCCCTCCCCAAAAAAATTTTCCCGTAATCGCTCACACTCTCGGATCACACCACTCGGAGCTCGAAACAAAGAGAAAAAGTAAAATGGTATGCTTCCCAACACCGATTTGACCAAAGTGTGTTTACCTCCAAAAGATACAAACCTTGCTTTGCACAAGTGGAGTCTTTTTTTTTTTGAGCTTTTCTATTGCCGCCTTCCAATGCTCGATTCTTCTCATTGAACACCCTACCGGTAAGCCACGGTAGGTAAAAGGCAATTTTCCAAATTTGCAACCCATACTAGCCGCCCAACTTGACACCTCCTCATCAAAGACACCCGCACCATAAATTTTACTTATACCCAAATTTATATTAAGGCCGGACATCTTTTGGAAACACTCTAGGATCTTCAAGAGATTTTTTAGATTCGAGATGTTCCATTGACCGAAGAAGACTACTTCATCCGCATATTGTAAGCACGATACCGGAACTTGTAACTTGCCTACTTTAATCCCCTCGAAAAAGAAATTCTTTTCCGCTTGCTCCATTAGTAGGTGTAAGCTCTCGGCAACTATTAGGAAGAGGAACAGAGCGAGAGGATCTCCTTGTCTTAGACCCTTTCTCATCGGAAATTCCTTCATAGGCGAACCATTCACCAAAACCGAGGTGGTCGACGATTTGAGGCATTCCTTTATACGGTTTATCCAATTCATTCCAAATCCCATTTTTCCCATGCAATCAAGAAGGAAGGACCATTCTACGCTGTCGTAGGCTTTTTCAAAGTCCACCTTGAAGATTAAACCTCTCTTTTTCTTTTTCTTTGGATAGTCCACAATCTCGTTTGCGATCAAAACTCTGTCAAGAATATGCCGGTCTTTGATGAAAGCACTTTAAGACTTGTTGATGATCTTTCCCATTACTCCTTTGAGTCTTTTCGCCATCACCTTTGCGATTACTTTGTAAAAAGCCCCGATTAAACTAATAGGCCTATAATCCCCCAAGCTAAGAGGAGATTCACATTTCGGGATAAGGGTTAAGAACGACGCATTACACCCCCTGCTTAATTCCCCCTTTTCCCAAAACCAAGTAACCGCTAGAGAGAAGTCGCCTTTGATAATACCCCAAAACCTCTTTAGGAACCCGAAAGTAAAACCGTCCGGTCCCGAGGACTTATTGTTACCGCAACTTTTGATTGCATCCCAAATTTCTTCTTCAACTATTGGTCTTTCCAACTCTTGAGCCTCTTGTATGGAGATTTTGGTGAAAATTTCTGCACTTAAAGTGGGTCTCCTTTCGCTTCTTGAGTCGAATTTTTCTTTGAAGAAGTTGAACACATGATCTTTAATCTCATCGGGGTCTTCCGACCAACCTCTCGAAGATTGAATGCCTCTTAACAAGTTCTTCCATTCACGATTCTTTATTGCCATGTGGAACATTTTTGAGTTCTCGTCGCCATCCGTTATCCATTTTAACTTCGCTTTTTGGCGATCCATTTCTATTTTTTTCCCCTCAAGATCCAACCATTTCTTCCTTGCTTGCGCCCAACTCTCCCTCTCCACATCGTTCCACCCGGAGCTATCTCCTTCCATCTCCAACTTTAACACTTCTTCTCTTGCCATGCCTACTTCGGACCCTAAGTTCCTGAACTTTTTCTTTGCCCACGCCTTGTGATCAAGCTTTACATTGTTCAATTTATCACGCAAGATTTCATCCGGTTTACTTGAAAACACCGATTTTGCCCATACCGTTTCAACTACCTTTGGTAATTCCTCTTCTGCTAGCCAAGAATCATAAAACTTGAAGGGTTTAGGGCCAAAGTCCCTAGTGTCTTCAAAGAGCATGATCTGTGTATGATCCGACCACTTCCTCTCCAACGGTCTAACTCCTAAACCTTTTCAAAGAGCCCCAAAAACATTTGAAATCAAGAACCGGTCTAACTTGCTAAATTTTAAACCGTCATCACTAATTCTCGTGAACTTTCTTCCCATCAACGGCACCTCTACTAAATTCAACCTTCTTATGAAGTCGTTGAATTCGACCATACCCTTTATGTTCGTTGCGGAGTTTAGTCTCTTGGTATCGCTTCTAACCTCGTTAAAATCGCCAAAGATGCACCAATTCACTTCCTTGTTTGACACTAAGTTTTCCAACTTCTTCCATAACTCCAACCTATCTTGGATATCATTTGGACCATATACATTGATCATCCCGACTAAATCTTCCTTACCCTTCTAGGTACCAATTGCCGCTACAAACGATGGTTCCTCTATTTTGAGCGAACACGTAAACACTCTTTTATCCCACATGGTTAAGAGGCCTCCGGAATTTCCTCTCGCTTCACTTCGGGCAAAATCGACTTCACCCCCCCCCACAGATCTATAACTTGGATGTTGTTCCAATTTTTTACTTTAGTTTCTTAAACACCTACCATTATAGGCCTTACTTTCCCCACAATCTCACGGATCCAGTTCTTTTTTCCAACCGATCCCAATCCACGAATATTTAGATAGACCACTTTCATTGGGAATTAATTGGAGTTCGAGACTTACTTTTCATGCCGCCATTTGGGATGTCGGATCTGCACACTAATGTTCCTTCCTGGCTTTGATCATCCCACTCCATGCCCAACATTGCCCCGAAATCTTCTAAACCTGCTGTCGGATCTCTACTTCGTAGTTCGTTTGACATCGCCGCCTGGGAAGCAGATGAGGAGTCAACTTTTTTACCTTTTCTGTTGTGTAAAGCTTTCCCAGGTCCTTCACAATGAGTGCCTTTTTTCATAACTCCTTTTTTTGAGTTTTTTCGTGCCATCTTCTTGAAAAGGTGGAAGCTTACTTTTCCCCTTCTGAAATTCTCTGATCGTTTCTGCTTAGGTTTTCCCTGACCATTTTTAACATCTCCTGTTCCCAAATCCGGCAACTGGGCTGCGACTTCTTTCTCTTGAGAGCATCGATTACTATCTGAATCTGACTTTCTCTTCATCGATTGGTTCTCGTAGCTTGGTACTTCATTGAGGATGCTAGGATCGATCTGGATTATTGGTGATCGAAGATTGATGTTGCCTGATTGAGAGATTTGATTATGATCGATTCTTGTTGGAGATGCTGCATCTAATCTGATCTGGGTGGGACTTGGGCTATTTTTTCCAAATTGGGTTGGATCTCCTATTTTTTCCTTTGACTGCTCATTGAGTGGAGGCCCATCCTTTATGAGAGGCCCATCTGAATTAATCTGCACCACATTTTCAGCCAGGTTTTCCTCTAACTCACGTGCCTGCTTCTTTTCACGGAAATCGCACCCATTTACTTCTCCTTCATGATTATGTTCCCTATTTTCTTGAGCCAACCCTTCGTCTTCTCCGATCTGCCCCATTGGTGTCGCTGGGCGCGATTATTCCGGCAACCTCCCGATGAAGTTGTTCGGTTAAAATCTTCACTCTATCTCCCGTCGATGATACAGCTTGGAGTTTCGAACCCTCCTGAATCCCTCCTTCTGCCCAGGTCTCCTCAATCCCCTCTTCATCCTCGCTATTCTCTACTGCTTCAGACCAGATCGATGGAGATGTCGATCCTTCATCAATATCGTCATCCACTTCATTGTCACTTCCTCCCGAAGTCGCTTTTTCCATCAGGCCCATCAGGCTTGACTGTTCTTCTCCAATTTTTATGATGTAGAAGAAATCTCCCACCTTCAAGTGTTTTAGACAGTTAATAGATGATCTAACTGATGTGCTAATTAGGGTTTTCCCCCAAAGGAGGTTGGTACTTCCTTCAAGATGGCAATTTGCTGTTTTTAGCACCGAGCCCCATTTACTTGCTACCTCCGAAAAGGCCTCCTGGCTCCAGCAGTTTAAGGGCATACCCGAAATTTTTAGCCAAACCAGCCTTTGAGCATTTCTGAATGACAGGATTGAAAATTAAATAAGAAAGAACAACTCAGATGGTAATACTAAAGGAGTTTGCGGAATAACACTTTAGTAACTCAAGAACAATGAAAAGCAAATCACTTTATTTATTTATCAACAGTTGAATGATTACAAACCAAAGCCCCAATCTGCTACGAATAACAGACGTACACTACTTCTCTAATGCAGGGATTCAAGAACAATCTTGAGGCTCAAATTTTCTCTCAAACAACTCTTAATCACTCGTACCTATCTAATTGATTAACAACTATATATACAAGGTACAAAATAAAGGAAAACAAATCTTCAAAAGATTCTTCAATATCTTCAAGATCTTCTCCTTTCTTCTCGCTTTCCTTATCATGATCTTCACCAGCAGCAGTAACATCAAAAACAGCTTTAACTCCCTTGTACTAGTAGCTGTAATCTTCAACTAGCAGCTTTGGATTTCTTCTAGCAGCTGTAACTTACTGCTGTTGATACGCCTAGCAGTAGTAACTTACTGCTGTTCTTCAACTTACTACTGTTGCTTCAACTTACTAGTAGTAATCTTCTTCTAGCTTCGACCAGTAGTAACTCCTTGATCTAATAGCTTTAATACTTACTGCTGTTCTTCAGTTCCAACAATCTCCCCCTAAACTTAATTTCCAATATTTGGATTTAAGTTTCCTTGAGCTGTCATCTTTCTTACCAATTCTTCACTCTCATTTATCACATCATCTTCTTCAAACTTGTAATCTTTCTTCAACTTCTTCAGATTCTCCAAAAAATCTTTTTCAAGCTCTGTAAGTTTCTTCTTTCTTCCCTTTCTTCCAAGAAAGCTTTTAAACACTAAAGGCTTCCATTTGTACTCCTTCTCAACCAGCTAATACTCAGTATGCCCCGAAGCCAAGTTGATCATCAACATTCTTGAATCAGGAAGAACTCTCCAGTATGTGACAATCTCATTCTCCATTAAAGCACTTTGAGGATTAAACATTAAGGTCAAATACTTCATCACCAGTTTAGTCTCTGTAGACTCATCCTCTCCACTATGATCTCGTACACCAACTTCATATAACTCTTCTAGATCCACCCTTGAACATCCAGAAATAAACATCTTGAAGGTTGGTTTGACCTCAAACTTCTGATCATTCCTCTTTATACTGAAGAAATACCTCGTGTTGTACTCTATCATGCTCCATCCAACAATCTTTGGTATTCTGGAACATACTGGAACTGCTGCAATTGGTTCTTTCAATCTGTCATTTTCACCTTCTTTCTCAGTCTCATCTTCCACTTGTCTTTCAGTCTCATCTTCCTCTATCTTCTTAGATTCTTCTTCTATTTTTCTTTTCTTTACAATCCTCTTTGCAATTGATTTCTTCCTCTTTAAAGACCCAATGGTCATTGCAAGTTTTGATATTCTCTTAGGCTGTTCTTCCTTCTTTTCTTCCTTTTCTTCATCATCAGGAAATGACTTTTGAGTATCATGACTCTTCTTCATCTTCTTTTCAGCTTCCAATCTACCTTCCCAGTCTGATTGTAACCTTTCCTGCTCCCTATTGTACAGCTCTTCAAATCTTTTGTAAGACCACTTTGCAAACACAATTGGTCTTTTCTCCAAGTTAGCACACAAAAATCTTACCATTATCTTTCTTTTCTCTTTAGCCAAAACAGTAGCTGAAGGTTGCCTTGCTTTCCTTGCAACTTTCCTTGCCTGAGTCAGCTTATCTTTCATGACCTCAGCATTGAATTGATCTTGTAAATCCAGAGCTAGTAACAAGTCTTCAAAGCTCAGTTTATCCCTGATTCTTTTCTGCTCAGCCTCTTCCATCCTTAACATCTCTTCAATCTTTTTTCTTGACAATTCCTCTTCAACTTCAGCAGGAATAACATTTGGTTTCTTCTTTGACTCTTCCACCATTTTTCCTTTACCCTCGTCTTTAGGATCAACTGTTTTCTTCTTTGGCTTTTCAGTCTGGATCCCTTCATTTATTACAATGCCTTTAGCTACAACCTTTGGCAATTTTACCAAACCTTCTACAGCTTCTTTCACCTATTCACTTTCTGTTGCTTTCACAACATCTTCATTCTGAACAGTATCTTCCCTTTGCCCCTCCTCAACATGAGCATTGTCAGTTTGAACTTGTTCTTCTTTCCTTTCCTCCCTTTCCTCCCCCTGAACTGAAGCTTCATTCTCCTGAACTTTTTCTTCATTCTCCCCCTTTGTGAAAGCTGATAAAGGAGTTGGAGTCTTCAAGGTAAACTTTATGTGTTTCTTCTTCTGAACCAACTTCATTACAAGCTTTTTGAGCTTTACAATCTGCAATTCCTGTTGGTTTACTTGTCCTTGAAGCTTGAGGACCACCTTCTGCATGACTTCCAATCTATCTTATTTTCTTTGGACTCCTTTGCTACCTCTCCAATGGTACACATCAATTCATCATAAGTATACCTGCTACCCTCAACCTTTTCAAATGGAGTACTCATCTTAGAGGTATCCTTGGGAATGTTAGTAGCAACCTTCTGCCTAGCAGAAGCACTAGCTACCCCCGTGGTTTCTTGGCACCAGGGACCCTTAGATGAGTTCTCATCCAAAGTTGTCGTAGGGGAGGTCTTAGCCATATTCACCCTGTCCTGAGCCCCACCTTGTGGTGACTAGGCGTGAGCATCGGAACCGGGTACCCGCTTTTAGAACCGGAACCGCTATGGAAACGCCGGTTCCGGAACCGGAACCGATGTGATTGGTTCCAGTTCCTGTTCCTAAAATACGGAACCGATCGGGACCGGTTCCGGTTCCGGTTTTCATTTTTGTGGAACCGCTAACCGCCGGGTACCCGCCGGAACCGGTTAGGCAATATATATGTGTGTATATATATTAATAAAAGTAATTTTATATATATGATTATTATGTTTAATAGAGTAACTTTAAAAAAATTATTTTACCTTTTACGTTACACACATATACACACTTTTATTTAACAATTCAAGTTGTGTTTATTGTTTTTTT
>LUCG01080823.1:319-10799 GCA_001633085.1 Carthamus tinctorius | reverse complement strand
TGATCAAGGAAGGAATGATCATCCAGGAAACTATCAGGGCAACAGTCAATTCAATTCAAACCACCAAAGCAACAACTTGCAGGGTGCAAATCAGCAAGGGAATGGGCAGTTCATATAACAACAGTCTGGAAGCAACAACCGAGCTCCGGTACCTGTAAAGTCGGTAGCTAATCTTGCAAAACCTGATGGGCGTGGTCCTACGTGCTTTAGGTGCGGAAACCCGGGACACTACGCCAAAGATTGCCCAAAGAAAATCAAAGATGCTGACTGCTTTGAACGAAAAGCAGCCCTGCTGAGAAAGAAAGAAAAGGGTAAGGTGTTGATGGATGAAAAAGAAAATTGGGTTTGTAAAGCTGAGAGCTCGGATGAGGAGGATGGGAACTTGGGAGGACACTGCCTGATGGCAAACTTTGAGGGGCCGAGTACTGAGGGTCGCTCGGATTAGACAAATGATGACATCTCTCAGGTACCTTCTTATCCAGACTTGTCTGACATGTTTGAAGCCTTAGAATCTAAAATTTGTGATCTTGAGAGTGTTCTCCAAAAGGAAGGAACTCTGGTCACGAAATTTTGAATCGACAGTGCTGTCTTCAAAAGCTCTCTCGAGGATATGACTCTTTGTTACAATCGTGAGGTACTTGAATCCGGAGCAAGAGAATCTAATCTTGCAAAAAAATTGTTGTCTCTCCAAGAATCTCATGATAGCCTTCTCAGCAGTCATGATGAACTCAAGCTCAAGTTTCGTCTGTTGTCAAAAGAAAGAACTGAACTTTATTCAAAAATCAAAGAGCTTGAGGACAACAATTTCAATAGAGGACAATCTGAACAGACTCTAAGTATCCTCGCAAATCATTCAAATCAAAATCCTTTTTACAAAGCCAAACCCGGACTAGGACTCGTAGAAAATCATGTTCTAGATAAAGCACCTTCCAACTTATACAACTTCGATGACATGAGAGCTTCCAAGCCTAAACCAGTGTTTGTAGGGGGACATGTGACTGAGGAATATGCTGGACCGACCGTCACTTTCATAGAAGTTATAGATGGAATGACTGTTACCATAACCACTAGTCCGTCTAACAGTGCCGCAAATAGTCCTCTCTCCAGTTCCATAACAAACGGGCCAATCAACTCATCTCCTGATTGGGAAGGCATCAAGGCTAGAACACCTAAGTTAGCTATGCCTCCAATCAACTATGCCGATCTCAACTCTAGCTATCCACTAGGGTAATAGACATGACTGAGGAAGTTGTTGTTATCCAACCTTTGGACAATTCCGCAACTAAGCTTCCTACCCTTGTCGAGCTTGAAAAAGAAGTTCTTACCCTTAGGTCAAAAGCCTTGAAACTTGATGCCTGCCAACACAAGGTCTCTAACTTTCCAACAATTTTGTCTGGAAAAGACATCTTGATCACAACATTGGAAAAAGACTTACTTGAGGCCAACGATAAAAGAGTAAGACGTTCTTCCCAATGTGAGACCGCAAATCCTTCATCCACTCATTTTCAAAATAAATATGTGGATCTCAAAAATAGTTTTATCACTCAAATCATCTTGTCAAATCTTGAGAAAGAAGCTTTCCAAGAATTATAAGATAAAAGACTTTTTCAGTTCTTTGATCAAGATACTCACATTATTTGCTTAAAATCTCAAATAGAGATGTTGAAAGGCATTGACCCATGGGCTAGATGTACAAACAGAACACCTCTCCATCACCGAGACCAAACCTAAGAAGACTTTAGACGACAACGTTGTATATGATGTGAAGGTGTTTTTGGATCCTGATGATGACCCGTCTGGTCTTATCCCTAGAAAGGTTGTTCAATCTAAAACCGTTCCTTCTAAACCAAAGAGTATCACTGAAACTCATGCTTTAGATTCTGAGATAAATAAGCCCAAGGGTGCAAAAAGTGTTGGTACTGACAAGGAGAAGTCAGTTAAGCGTCACACACCTGAAGGACAACTGAATCAGAATTCCAAGTCTAACAAAGCATGTGGCTCGGTTAAACCAATCAAAGGTCTTGACTTTCATTCAAGCACTTTTAAAGTTGGTGAGAACTCTAAGGCCAAGTCAAATCAATCTTTGGTATCAACAAAACCTGTTTTTACTAAACCGCCATGTGTGAAAGGTGGTGAATCCACTTCTGAAAAACCGTCTTCTAACTCACATCATGTTTCACATGCAGATGAGCGGAGGAGAGATGGTGGTCGGAGTGTGAAGCCACGGAGACAGGATCATCAAAAGAAGAACAACCATTTTACTGCTTTTCCTAAGTTTCGTAGTCCTAGCCATGCAGGTTTAGGCTATGAACCACCTGTGCATGTTTTCCATTCCAAGAAAGTTGTAAAAATTAATGCTTGTTTAGACAATTCTCGAAGTACTTTTTGTAATGAAATGACTTATTTGTTCAACAACTTCCATTATTCTGGTGTGCTTGGTTCTTCTAACTCTCATGCTAATTCTGTCTATCCTCGAAAAGGCAAGGAAAAGAAGTAAAAGGAGAAGTTAAATACTTCGTGTTCAGTAAAGTCCCCTGAGCCTAAGGAGAAATCCAAAAAGGGGACTCTACAGACAGTCCCAGTTGTTACTAGCCCCAAGGAACCCATTTGGCAATGGGTCGCAAAACGAGCTTGATTTATTTGCAGGTCAGTCATGTGTGGTACTTTGATTCGGGAGCATATAGACACATGACTGGAGTTAGGGACTTTCTTTTTTACTATGTTGAGAAGGAAGAAGGATACATCAAACTTGCGGATAAATCCAAGAACAAAATACGGGGTTATGGAAGTATCACTGATGGGAAGTTCATCATCAAGAATGTGTGTTATGTCGAGGGTCTGAATTACAATCTATTTAGCTCTATTCAGTTATGTGACAGTGGCTATTTAGTTCTTCAGTTTGTTCCGGGGAGCACGGTGAAGGACGAAGATGGAAATGAAATTCTATGTGCAAAGAGAAACGATCATCTATATACCACCGTGTTCAGACCCATTCCTCAGGGGATTGGTGGAATCTGTTTGCTCAGTAAAGCTTCAAAAGAGGATAGTCGGTTATGGCATAGAAGGCTTTCTCATCAGAATTTTAAAGACATGAACAAGTTAGTGTCTAAACGCCTGGTCAGTGGAACGCCGGAGACGCGCCTCTCTAAAGATACCTTGTGTCCCGCTTGTGAACAAGGGAAATGAAGAGAAGCTCACATCCTCCGAAGGTTAATACTAATTGTCACAATCCACTTGACATGATTCATATGGATCTCTGTGGGCCGATGAGAGTCGAATGTCTAGCACGGAAGAAGTACATGCTAGTAATTGTCGACAAATTCTCTTGGTACACATGGCTTGAATTTCTTAGGGCCAAATCTGAAGCTGCCAATCTAATCATTGCCTTCATAAAGCGATTCTAGATTCTTATGGGTTGCAATGTGAAAAAGTTGAGAAGCGACAATGGTACGGAATTCTGAAATGCGAAATTGAAGTCCTTCCTTGAAGATGTGGGAATTTGTCACAATTTCTCCACGGGGCAAACTCGTCAACAAAAATGGCGTCGTGGAAAGGAAGAATCGTACGTTGGTCGACGCAGCTAGATCCATGATGGCTCACTCAGGCGTACCTCCATCACTTTGGGCAGAAGCAATGGCAACAACATGTTTCACTCAGAATCGGACTTTGATTGTCAAGAGGACTGGTGAAACCGCTTACGAGATGATCAACAAGCATAAGCCTAGTATCGAGTTTTTCAAAGTCTTTGGTTGCAAATGCTATGTACTGAATGACAGGGATGATCTGGGTAAGTTTGACCCTAAGTCTGATGATATCTTCATCCAATACTCACTTAACTCTCGGACTTAACGGGTTTAAAACAAATGCACCCGATCAATCCTTGAAAGCTCAATGTTGATTTCTCTGAAAATGAGACCTATTCTGATGCTAGTTCCAGTTCATCAACTGCCACTTTAACAGGTCTGGCCACATTCACACCAAGCACAGATTTTTCACCTAACACATTCTCTTCAGATTTTATAGATCCTGCAGACTACGAATTGCCGGATGTGACGGCGCCAATTGTAGTTGCTGCTGAACCTGATCTGTCTTCTACATCAGTCACTACTGATTCCTTTGTGACTGAGAGCTCCTCAGTGCCTACAGTGGATGTTGAAACCCCCACAGAGACTGTGGGACAAGAGCCAGTGCTTTTCCCCCCCTCAAAATTCTAGTACCGAACAATCAACAGAAGCTACAGTAGAACCGGTTCGGGAACAGATTCCTTTGCCTGTCCTTGCACCAATTCCTGAAGCTGCTCCACAACCATCTTTGGGCTCTTCAAAAAGGACATATGCCCAAGTGGTTGGCAAGCCTCCTCTAGAGATTGTTCTCAACATCGAACCAGTCACAACCCGTCAAGGAGAATATTCCTCCACGGACCAGTCAAGGATCTTAGCCGTTCGTGATGAGAATGATGTGGCAAACAATCAACAAGAGTATGACACTCTTCCTCATTCTAGAAAGTGGACTAGACGTAATCCCCAGTCTCAAATCATTGGCAGTCCTTCCGAGCCTGTCAAAACCAGAGCTAAAACCACTGAAAACGAGGTTCTGTTTGCTAGGTTCCTTAGTGACTTTGAACCATCAAAAACCCAGGAAGCTCTTTCAAATCCAGATTGGGTCAAGGCAATGCAAGAAGAGATAGCAGAATTCGAAAGAAACATGGTATGGCGATTAGTGGCAAGACCAAGATGTAAATCCATTATTGGCTTAAAATGGATCTTGTTTTGGAAGGGTGGCCGGGACAAAGCCCGACTAATCCCCAAAAATTTTGGGGGCTAAACATGGCCCCTACTTTAAATGGATCTTCCGCAACAAGAAAGATGAAAATGGCTTGGTTATTCACAACAAGGCCAGATTGGTTGCCAAAGGCTATCGTCAGCAATAGGGTATTGACTACGACGAGACATTTGCTCCTGTTGCCAGACTTGAAGCTATCCGGATCTTCCTCGTGTATGCCGCACACAAAAATATGAAGGTATATCAGATTGACGTCAAATGCGCGTTTCTGAATGGTATCCTTCATGAAGAGGTATATGTTGAACAACCCGAGGGGTTTGTTGATCCGAAGTTTCCGGATCATATTTATGTGCTTGACAAAGCTCTCTATGGTGTGAAGCAAGCACCATGAGCCTGGTATGAAACTCTAACCATACATTTGCTTGAGTCTGGTTACAAGAAAGGGATAGTCGACCCTACTTTGTTTCTCAAACGGTCAGGTAATGATTTGACCGTTGCCCAAATATATGTAGACGACATCATTTTTGCTTCTACGAACCCTGAGTATTCTAAAGAGTTTGATCTGACCATGAAATCAAAATTTCAAATGAGCATGATGGGTGAGTTGACAGTTTTTCTAGGACTTCAAGTCCATCAACGCCCTGATGGCATTTTTATCAACCAATCAAAATAAATTCATGATTTATTAAAAATATTTGATTTTGGAGGATCTCACTCAACAAAAACTCCGATATTCGCGGCTGTTCAACTGGACATTGACCCATCTGGTACGTTTGTTAACCAGAAGAACTATCGTGTGATTATCGGGTCTCTGCTTTATCTCACGGCAACTAGGACAGATATTGTAAAGTTCTTCTTCCGGTTATGATCCAAACGAAGAAGTGGCTGCTATGAAGAATAACCAGGTAAAGTTAGAAAGAAAAATTGATGAGCTAATTAAATCCATTCATGCTTTGCAGGTAGGATGCGATGTTTGCAAAGGATCTCATCTAACAAAGGATTGTCCAAACAAGTCGATGATGACAACCCGAGGATGTGAATTTCATGAATAGAGGATATCAAGGAGGGTGGACTAATTGGAACCAGAGGCAAAATCTTCTGGGGTCCTACCAACATAATCAATCCACTCCACCAAAGGCGGACCACGAGTAAAGGCCAAGAATTTCTCTTGAAGAAGCTTTGGAAAAGTTTTTGATTTCACAAACCAAAGTGAATGAAGAGGTAAGCCATTCTCTCAAAAACCAAAGTATGATTCATAATCTTGAATTGCAGGTTGGGAGGATTGCTCAAACACTAAGCGGAAGGACAAAAGGGGAGCTGCCAACACAGACACAGATAAATCCAAAAGGAGAGCCCGCTAAGAGCATGATGATGGCAAATATAACGGAGCTGGCGGAAACCAAGAAGGCAAAGAGTTGGACTGACATGTACGATAAGGTTTACGAGTCATCCGATGACGATGAATATCTTTCGGATGAGAACCCATATGACTTGCCGGAAGGGTTCACACTAAGGTTCGTGAATTTGGAGCTAGATGAACAAGAGACTCCCGATTGGTCGGAGAATGATAAAGCAATAGAAGATCACAAGCAAGAGGATTATGCGGATATTATAATCCATCCAGATGCAGACAAAGGAAATAAACTCAAATAGAAGAAAAAGAAGGACGATCGCTCCAAATGCACTTATGTGTTATCAATCCAAGAGGATCCAGGGAGTTACAATATTCCCTTTTCAGTTGCTAATTTTTCTGGTGTTGCATTAGCTGATACATGCGCTGCTCTTAACCTAATGCCTGTTTCATTTTGCAGGGACGTGGGGATCACCACTCTCAAACCTACAAATCATATAATCCGAGGAGTGAATGGAACTTCGTTAGACCCCATAGGGATAGCCGAGAACGTGCCTATACGAGTGGGAGATTTCATATTCCCTACTGACTTCATGGTAGCATATCTCCCAAAAGACACTGATGTACCAATTATTTTCGGGAGAGCATTCTTTCATATGGCACAATCCATTATCGACATGAGGACTCGTACTCTTAGTCTTGGAAATGGAGATAAAAGAATGAAATTCGCTCCAAATGGTGGTCATTTGAGACCAGTCTTTGATTCATTCTTCCTAAAACCCGACTCTAAAGGCGAGAGCTCCAAAGGTAGCACAATCGAAAGCACAAGCAAGGGGTGTCGAAACAAAAAGGGCTCGTCATCCAGACGTGCCAAGAAGTGAACCAAAATAGGAGTCAAGCTCTACACTCATTAAAAAATGAAGCGCTTCTCGGGAGGCAACCTGTGTATTTTTAAAGTTTTCAATTTATTTTTTCAAGTGTGTTTTTTTAACTTTGTTTTTACTTTGTATTGCATAAGACACCATTACGGATGACAAGAAATCAAAAACGGAGATTTTGGATCGGAGGAACAAAAGTTGAAAATTCAGAATAGAACACTCTCACGATCGCAAGATCTTGATCTCGCGACACGAGACAATCCTTAAGGTGTCAGAGACAAAGAACTGCCGCACCTGTTTTCCGCACCCCCGACGATACTCACACGTTTATTCACTTTGGGGATGGTAAAAACCTGTCAAGGTTACGGAGGGATGAGATCTGAACCACTATTCATGATTTAGCCAGAAAGCAAATTGTGGTACCAACACCCGAATCATTATGTGTTAAGGATCAATTCCGAGCATATTTCAAGAAAAAGGTGATAGGAGAAGAAGGACATGTGAGTTTTACTTGTCGAGCATGGCAAAGGTTGTTTGACCTCAACGAATCAATCTACCGGGAGTTGGTGATGGAATTCGTTGCCACATTTGTTTTTGAGCTGAAGAAGGCCATAGAAGATTGTCGTCAAGATTGCATGCAATTTAGATTGGGTGGAGCTTGGCACACAATCTCTCTAGCCGAATTTTCCTGGGCGTTGGGATTTTATTCAAACAACGAGATTAATCACCCGGGATTTGACGATTATATGCTTGTGTGTGAGACCAACTATGATGCTATGTTTCAACCAAGAGATATCTGGGATATCATTGGATCGGGACCTCATGCTTCCAATATGATTAAAGAGAAAGGTCTCATGTCTCCCAATGATCGACTCTTACACCGTATGCTTGTAGATACAGTAAGTATGTGGACATCCATTTTTGAGAAAATAAGCACATACGATCTTTGGCTCCTTTCTCAACTCAACACGGATGATAAGTTCACAAATGTCCCGTTCATCATTGTTAACTTGCTTATGAAAGCAAGAGGATTCCGAGATATGAGCAATCTCGTGGGAGGACAATACATCATGCGCCTGGCTCGTCACTTTGGTGTTTTATAGAGGATAAAGTGGGGGATATGGGACTTCTGGATATGGAGCAGTTGAGAGGAATGGAGATCGTGTAGAGGGTTCGACAAGGAGATCATAGCACGTATGTTTGGGTTGAGGACCCATAGTACCAAACAGAGCCAGTACATTCGAGGTCAACGCGTGAAAGAGGAGGCACATCAGGCACAGCGCATCAGGACCAACCCATATGGGATTCGTATGCGGCTTATCAAGGAATTACCCAACATCTTAACGATTTGTTTATTTTGCAGGGTAATAACTCTCAGAGAATGGAGTATCATACTATGGAGGGGCTTTGTCAACAAAATTGGCAAAGTAGTGCGATAAACACACTTGCCAATAATCATGGAGTAGAGCTCTAACATCCGTATGCACCTTCTCCGATGTGGCCGGACCATGTTCAAAGCCCGCCCGGATATCCATCTTTTGAGGATTGGCAACGCCAATTCCATGGTTCTAATTCATCTCTTTTGATTTAATTCGATATGGTTGTTCTAGGACAATAATTTTATTTGTTTGCTTTAGAAATTTTTTATTTGTTTGGGTTTGTTTAGGATTTTAATTGTCTGGATATTTTACTTTTTATTCTAGTGTGTTTTTATGTTTTTGCAGCGATTAGAGAATGGTACCGGTAACCTATGTCGGAACTTTTCGGGTTCAAAGTCTCACAATTATGTTTTTCATTTTCTTTTTGAAAATTAAATCTTATGTTAGGAAGACACTATTAAGTTTCTTTTGAGTTTTGATTAAACTTTGTGGATACCAATTACCATGAGTGTCACACCCTTTTCCATGAGAGATTGAATCTTTATGCATATATTTTATTCTTTCGTGAGGATGCCGACTTTGAACTGAGGTAGAACTTGTCACTTTGAATGCTTGTCAAGACCACACAAGGAAAGTATTTATCACCATCGCACTGATAGAGGCCTTTGTTTCAACTCATTTTTAGCCTGTGTTTCCGTTAGATAATCTCATTATAGGATTATTTAAATTGCCCAACCTTAATTATGAAAGTGTTCACCTTTAAAACTTTAACCCTTGAGACCAATTTGAAGCCTTAACCTTTTCATTTCTTGGCCCAAAACTAATTATCCTTTAACCCTTATTTTTATCTATCTCTTGGCCGTGGCTTAAATTTATAGACTGGTTAGTTTTGATCTTTTTCAAAGAATCTAACAAAAAGAAAGGGACTTAGAAAAACCATCAAAGAAAGAAAAGAGTAGAAAATGAAAGACCGACTGAAAAAGAAAGAAAAATTAAAAGAGTCGGAAAAGTGAAAAATAAACACCTGGCAATAAAAAGAAACAAATATAAAGCCGGTGGTTAGAAAGTCAAAAGTTTAGAAAAGATGGTTGTGCATAAAAGAAAGAAATCAAAAGTCCTTTTGCTCAAAGAAAGTTGAAAAAGTCAGATGAAAATTCGTGTGATCTAATTCTGATAAGTTTTTGTGTTTTTGNTCCTACCCTTAACCCTAAGCCTAACATTACAACCCTAAAGTCCTCTTGACGGTTAACAACTTTTCAGTGGTGCAGATGAGATTTGGTGACAAGCTTATGCATTCGAGGAAATTTCGTGTATCAGTGTGATCGATCACTATATACCTAATTACCCTTTGATAGATACACAATTGATTAAAATTGAGGGTAAAAGGTTAAACTTGGTTTTTGATAACTCAAAGTTGTCTTATGGTGTGTCTGAATTGATTTCTCTTGAGCTTATTTTGTTAAATCGTTGATAGAAATAATTTTGGTGCTATCTTTTCTTGTTTTTCAAATTTTTGATTGAGGACAATCAAAGCTTAAGTGTGGGGATTTTGATACCACCAAAATTATACATGTTTTGGTTGAGCTAATTAATGAATTAATCCCACTTTATTTATGTTTCTGATACATTTTACCCTCAGATATCTGTCCTTTTTACTTTTGACGGCTTTAAAGCAAAAAGAGCAAAAAGAGGCTTAAATTGAAGAAAAATGGATTTCTGTGCAAAACAGTCCACTCTCGCGAACGCGAGATGGCAATCTCGCGTCGCGAGGTGAGGTCTCAATTCAAAGGGATCCACTTCTGTTGACCTTTGGTGTCGCGAAAGCAAGATTTGGAGTCCCGAAAAATGTCAACAACGCTGGAAGCTTCTAGAACATTCAAGATTTACCAATTTTGAGAAGCTTTTTAGGGCCTCGTGTCACGAAGCCCAGCCTCGTGATCGCGAGATGCGTCGATTCAGCCTATAAATACAGCCTTCAACCTATCAAATAAGGAGGTACCAAGAAGTTCAGAAAATAAAGTTAGGGCTTTATAGAGGAGAGGGTAGCGTATGAGCCTACAATCAAGGAAGGTGCTTACACGCAGCGATTC
>LUCG01080773.1:0-12587 GCA_001633085.1 Carthamus tinctorius | reverse complement strand
TGAAATACAAATCCTTCCAATTCCATTCCATACCATTCCCTTAAAACGAACGCACCCTAAATTTTTATTTTCCTTGGAAAAATTTCCTAAAAAACTAGAAAAGTTTCCACAACCATACACACCCTAAGGGTGTGTTTAGTTGTGGAAAACTGTTTTCATTTTCCTAGAAAACATTTTCAGAAAATGGAGTTGAGTTTTCATTTTCAGTTTTCTATGAAAATTTTAGAAAACTTGTTTACTTGAAATGATGTAGTTTTCATTTTCCATTTTTAGAAAATAAGGTGGTTGATGGTGGAAAATTTTTGGAAAATGAAAATGAAAATTGGAAAACTACCAAAAGTATTTTTCAAACTTACACTACATTTTTGAAAATGAAAATGAGAACTTTTTTCAATTTTTTTAGAAAACTATTCTAACTAAACAAGTTTTTTATATTTTCATTTTTCATAGAAAATTTTTCTGGAAAACAGAAAATTTTTCCACAACTAAACACACCCTAAATATTTGGTTATGGCAAAGTTGAATAAAACGCTTTGAAAGGTTACAACCTGTAAGCATTCAAATAATTGTAACTAACTTTTTAATGGTTCTACTTGTTTTACTTTTAGCTAAAATTTTCCATTTGGCGCGTTAAAAGTTTATCTGCTTATTTGCTTATTGCTGGTTGGAAACGTTAAAAGCTTTTAACTTTTTTAAAAACTCCTTGTCTGCTAGTTGGTGCCGCAATAAGCCTTTTATCCAACCACCTAAAATTGCTTATTGCTAGTTGAAACAACAAATAAGCAAATAAATAGTTTTAATAAGCAAATAAATAGTTTTAATAAGCAATCCCAAACACCCCATAAATATAGGGTAAGTTATGTTTTTCATACCTATGGTCTATTGAAAATTGCTATTTACGTCATAATTTATTGATTTATAGTTATTGCTATTTTCATTCTTACCGTCACAATCTATTTATCTCTCATACTTAAAGATAGGAGTTAGGGCATGGTTAGTTGGTTTTCCATTAAGTCATATATGGATAAAACTGCCTGTGTGGATTAATGTCTCTGTATGGATAGGGAAAGCTTAATTCTTAACTGGGAGGGACAAACTTTAAAAAAAACTTGGCTTTCTGCATAAAGCTCCCCCAAAAAACTTATGGAATAAGCCCCTTTCTATATCATTAAGCCACTACCAAATATTCAGATATAGCTGACCGAATAAGTTGTGAACCCCGTTAAGTCCATTAAGTTGCTAACAAACAGACCCTTAGCCTTGTAAAAGGATGTTTAAACTCTTAATTCTGAAATTTAAAGAAAACCGATACCCGAAAAGTTGGTCCATTGCCATCCCTGCCACCGTTGGCGAAAGGGTTGTCGTTAAGCTATAATACGAGTTAAGTGGTGCAAAGAGCACCTTTGTATATAGTTTGCCCCCTATAAGCAGAGTGCGAATTTGGATTATCCCAAACTGAATTTCGTGAAACCCAAGGCTGTAAAAGGAGCGAAATATTACTAACGGGAAGTGTTCCCTATAATTTTGATCGATACATCACCCAGACTCAGTTTTCGAACAATTACTCCATAATTTTTCTTGGTATAACGACAGACTTCTTGGTGGCGATTGGTAAATTTTATGGCAACGAGCATCCGCTAACATTAGAATCTAAAATACAAAGGGAGACCCGACTAGATAGAATAGAATGACCATTTGAGATGGCAAATATTTGATCCATACAAGCTTGTAAAAAAATGTTGTCGAAGATTTAGAACTTACAACTTGCAGGCAGGTCGAACACCACATCACCCAAGTGACGATATCCAAATCATCTATAATCATCACGTGAGGTTTGAATGCGTAATGACGGTTTCGAATCAATCTAGTATTCTGTTTCGAGAATCCCGTCAATAAGTCCAAATTCCAGCGCCTGCAGAAATAGCCAAAAGGTTGGGAATTCGTTAGCCACTAGTTAGTTTCCGTATTCATACAGACTTCAAGATTAACATCAAATTCAGTTCGAACAAACCAATCAATCCAAATTCCGAAAGAAGAAAAGACTTTTATTCTGCGCACTACAATATTTAGGACTTAAAACACAATTTCACACTTAATTGCATACAAATTACTATGATGATGCTTTACTCGATCTTTTGGTATGCAGATGGGACTTGACTGGACAGGCAATAGTGAGGCAGACAGGTGAAGGAATTGTGAAACGTTTTAGGGTTTTAATTTGATACAGGTAGTTAGTAGTTTAGTAATCGACAAATCTTGTCCCCATATCCTTACAAAAAAGAAAAGCATTTTCGTACTTTTTACATTCTCAATGCATGACTTGAACTGACTCAGACATTAAAATTAAAAGGGTACAAATAGCATTGCCCATTTTTATACCAGATCCCCCTGTCCTGCATACCCTAAAACATGAAGGGTAATGTAGGAACTTCAATTTTCCTTGAAGTTTTTAAATTTCAAAATAGGATCTTTTGGAACCAAAGATGTAAAAGTTGAACTTGTATGGGAAGAAAAAGAGTGGGAGATGAGTGTAGCTACGTATGATCAATTCAATGGTACCTCGGAAACAGATAAGAAACGGTCCCTTTCCGTGTATTGTTGCACTTTCTCCAGTGGTTGACCAGTGAAGGCAGAATACATCATGTCGATTTTCTGCACAAAAATGTTGATAGGAGAAGAAATATGTGGTGATTGCATGCTAATAAGAATAAGTTTTAGAGTACAGTTGTTTAATAATGGATATTAGTGCATCGCATACAAAGAATGCCCAGTCATAATTTCGCACAAAAGTGTATATACCAACCACAATTTCATTTACCCATAAATCAGAACGGGCTTGAGTAATATCTTGCATAATAAATTGAAAAAGGTTCATATATTAATAGCACGGTGTGTCAACAAGTTTACACTCCCTCCATCCCAAAATAGTGTCCACATTTCTATTTAAAAGTTGTCCCAAAATAGTGTCCACTTTCATAAAATAGATGGTTATAATTTATCAAATTTCCAATTCTACTGTTAATTATAATGCACAAACATTTAAGAGCCAATGAGATATAGAAATTCAATAGTGAAATAATTATACATTTCTAAAACTGTTTGCTTTTTTAAAGGGTAATATTGTCATTCAGTTAATTAAATAGTGTAACAATTACATTTCTAAAATTGTGTTGTGGATATTTATTTTAAGACGGAGGGAGTGCTTCAAGAAGCGAGACATCAGCCTCCACACTTAGCTTTCGGATCCTATTTTCCCCTTGCAAACACTTACAGATGATAAATAAAGTCCATTGTGATTAAATATGTATTCCCACTTTATAATGTTCAAAAAACCGAAAGATCCTATTGCAACTCCTTTTTGACGATGTGTGTGAAGAGAGCAGGCTTATCATATTGTTGCCTTGCAGAATGATCCTAAAGCTTCAAGTCTTTAACTGTTATTGTTGAGAAGTGGGACTCTACGTCTCTCTACTGCAAGATGAAGTTTGAACTCCACTAGCCATGCCTCAACCAAATGAATAACTTTTGGTAAACTATAAACACTTAAACCTCAAAAGCATTAATATATTGGCTTTTTTAGATCTAATGCTGTCCTACCACACTCTTTTGCACATGTTGAGATAAATTTAACATAATAAGAAATAATTTTCTTTGTGATACACAAGAAGAGAATGCAAATTCAGCTGAGAAGAGATATACTGACCTGGCGAGACTGAACAGCTTCATTGACTTGGCGCCTTACATCCTCAACATGACCCTACAAGACACAAAACAAAATAAGAACTGATTCTAGCAACAAATCCATCCATGTCAAACAGAACTACTCTGAATTTTATAGTTGTAAGAATATAGTTTAAATTCTTGAAAAAAAAACAATTTCTACATCAAAAGGTGCAATAATATTACTAAATATTTGATGTCGAAACTTTAGAAGATTAAATAATATTATAGTTTTGTTAAGATTCTCTTACACCAATTATCCAAATTGTGCTTTAAGAAGTGAAGTTTGGGTTATTTCCGTATCCAAAGTGCATGCCAAAGAATTTGGACTTTGTAGCACTTCCCAAGTATCTATGTTTGCATCTATGATTGCCTAGGAATCTCTATGTTCTTAAGGGAATCTATTGCATCGGAAATATCCTATAAATACAAGATTGGAAACATGGGATGGTATTGACATATAAATGGTAAAGATCCATCATTGCTAAATATATCTTAAAAATCTAATAGTTCTCTCAACATGTATAATGCATAAGGGGCCTAAAAACATTCAACCATACCCCACATCCACTTTGTGGTTGATGTATCATAATGCGTGCATTTGGCATTGCATATCGCATGCCCTTTTCTCCACCAGCAAGAAGAAGTGCTCCTTCACTTGCAGCAACTCCAAAACACACCGTACCAACTTTAGGTTTTATCTGAGAAGTGGTTACAATTTAAATATCAAAAATTAAAGACAAAGAAGTAAGCAACATAGATGCAGAAAACAATAAAATGAGAAAAATGTGAAGGTGGGTCCACTAAAACTTAAGGCAAGCTTCAAAGACAAATTACATGCTTCATATCCTGTTCATCAATCACAACATTATATGTTTATTCAACAACAAAATAAAGATTCCTGCAGAGCCACACATTTGATAAAAACAATTCACTGAATACCTAACTAAGCAAGAGCATGTTGATCTCAACTAAAAGATCTCAAAATTTCCCACCCTACCCTTCTCTTTTAACAGTCTAGAACCAGAAGACACTTGATCACAACTGAACTGTATCAGAATGCTTCACTAAATCTCTGTGCATTCAACTCAACCATCAGAAAATGCCCCAATAGTTTTTTAACTCAACTTTGGGGCTGTTTGTTTACCTCTTAATAGTTCCATAAAAATACAACCTCTAAGACTAAGAGGTGAATCTTGTTTGGCGGGAAAGAAAAAAGTCTGCCTCTTAATGGTTCAAAAACCCTCTTAATGATTTTGTATCGTGGGCCTCCCTTAACCATTCAGCACCCTGATTTCATTGTGAACAATTACTAAACAACTATATTTCATTTTGAACTATATCATAAGAGCCTCTTAATCATTCTACACCAAACCATTTAGCAACTGCCAAACAGCGCCTTAATCCTTTTACTCAACAAAAACAAATTGCTTACTACACAGGCATTCCATCCATAATAACCGGTCCATTCACATATTAGCTAACAGAATGCATAACTTTTAATCAGTTTCACTAACAGAAAGTACAAACACACTACTCAATCTTACCCAAGACATGCAATCATAGATTGCCAACACAGAGTAAGTGCTCCCACCAGGACAGTTCACATACACCTACGTAAGAAAACAAAAGACAGTATCATAAGCCTCTATCCGGAGCAGTTCAACAAGAATTTTTATAGCTTAAAAGGGTACTAGAAAATATGAATATAACTAACGAGAAAGAAATCAGACCAGAATATCTGCGTGCTCATCTATTGTCGCCAATGTAACAAGCTGTGATATAACTCGCTGAGCTACCTGTGAGTTGATTGGCTGGCCAACAAAAATAATACGGTTCCTGAATAATACTGTAGAAAGATCCAAAGGTCCCCCCGGAGTGATAACAGCAGGCATTATAGGTGGATTCCCTCTTCTTGCTACAACTGGATTATAACTGCCACCATTTGAAAAGCAAAATGAGAACAAAAGTGCTGAGAATAAGGAACTCTCTATTTAAAGTATAATAAGTTAAATAGATTTGGAATGATCTAGTCATAAACCAAAGCTATTAGGCTACTGATTTCTCCAGAAAACAAACACTCAGAGTACGAGAAATAATGAAAAAAGGTGTTTCCTGAAAGGGACCACTCCAACCTACAGTTTTAGTCGGTGGGTGACTTTAACTTCTCACATTTTTGTCCTTGATGGAAAATCTTACCTCTTTCATTCCTCAACTTAATATTATCTGGGAACTCGTTTAGAAACAAAAATGCCACACATATAAAAGCTATAACAGTTGTTTGGTAACTTGTTCCTTTCCCTCTTCTCTAGTTCCTTTTCCCCACACAGCCTCCCTACCCCTAACGGCCTAACCTCAAAGATCTCTCCCCCTCTTCCCCACAGAGCCATGTGCAATAATTGAATAATATGAATAGTCTAACACAAACTCAACTTGGTGACTTGGGTCTTCTCAGTGATAAGCATAAAATAGAGGAATACTGTCCCACATCTAGAGAGAGAGGGAGAGAGAAAAATGGAAGATCCAAGCATAAGAGAAACTTTGTAGCATGCACAAGTAAAACTGTAAAAGAATCAATGAAATGCAATCTACTACAGAACATCCATAGATTCATTAAATTATCGGCTATTTCCTTCTCCCAGCTTGATGAAATGATTAACCACAATAAAAAATGCAATATTTCCTTTCACTGTTCTAACAGAATATTTGCTTATGAGCTATTTTATGATGTAATGCACACTACTACTGTAATTACTATTATTAACACAAAGGCAGGTGACAAACAATTTGGAAGTCAGAGACACTGGGCTGTTTCTTCTTTTTGTTAGCCAGGTTGTAAGTAAATATATTTTGGACAAAACAGAAAGTACCTTTTGTTGTGTTTTTCAAGGATCAGTGTTACTATGAGTGTGTTTTTTAAAGATATAGAGACATTGTAACATAAGGAGATGAAACAAAGGAGAAGCAGAAGAATTCATGGTCATTTCATTTTTGCTTTTGTTTTTATTGGGCCCAATTATTTTAAAATGGTGTCATGATGAGTTTGCATGTTGGGCTTGGGATGACTGATTGTCTTAACAAACAAAAAGCAAATAAGTTAGGGATGTATTATGATTATGATTATGATTTTACTTTTATTAGACCCAAAACATAAAGCAATATTGACGGTTGGTTTACAAAGACGGACAGTGGGGTTGTTAAGATAAACAAAGGTACTTCACTTCTCTCCATTGTCTGTTACACCTGGTATGTGGGTGGGAGGTGGATCTGAAAGGATCTAAACTTAATTTGAGTTGTTATATCAACATTGTGAAACAATGTTGGACTGCGGCTGCAGCAAAATTCAAGTCCTTGGGAAGAATGTGCTCAAGAACTTATATATTGCCCCTTAATCTCCTCTGAGATCTCTATTCTCTACTGTTTTTCTTCTTTGCCAAAACTATTAAACTACAAGAACTTATCCTACTATTTCTGGTTATGGGGTTTATGTGCTTGGAAGAGAGAATAGAATGACAAAAAATCAAATAAATGATTGATAAATTGAAATTATAAAATATTAAATCTCTCAGAAAGACAAAATTGTTGAAGAGGATGCTCTCCATTACCACCCATATTCTTGTCAGTTGAGTATCAAATTTGTATAGACTGTCATCATCCCTGTGATCTAGTGGCAATATCTTTCCTTAGGTGAAAAGGCTTCACTAACTACATAGGACTAAATAATCAGTATAGCCTATCTTAAGCTAAAGATAAATAAGTTTGAGTGCTTTCATAAGTGCCAAATGACATTACAGCTTAGTTATTCACCCATTTATTTTCTAGCAAATGAAATTCTTTCGCCTTTCATGCTTACTTTTTATGTTTTTGACATGCTCATTGTCAAAAAAATATGTGTAATAGCTAAAATCATATTGGTTCATAGTGTCTAACTATCAAGAGGTTATAGACACTGAACCTTGAATTATGAAGAGTATGGGAGTTCTTTTCTTCTGCTGTTAACTGCAGTTTCTGTGTGCTGCTTGATAACCCTGCTGACAGAACAGAATATAACTTGATAACCATGCTAATAGCATATTATAAAAGTTAAGAACATGTAAAAAAAGGGGTAAGGAAAATATGGGAGGAAGAAGGAATTACTTCCACCCTTCCAAGACAAATTGGGGATGAACTTTGATTTGTGTAAAATGGCCTACTTCTTAACACTTCAAACTTCATATGGATCGATTACAAACCCAACACCATATTTTTCTATTTGTAATTTCGAATTTTTTTTGTTATGAATGTGGACCTAATTATCAAAGCTTTTCTTGAATCTACAAAGAACTATTGTCAAGTTGAAAACAACCCATTCATGAACATCAAACTGTATCTCTTTCAGAGGAAAAAAAAGTGAAGCATGCTACAGAAGCAGTAACAACTAACAGAATGCAATAAAAGATAGCTCTTTGACCTTAAAGAAAGAAATTGCAACCAATGCATACATAATTTCACTTGTGCATAGATAGGAAATAACAAAGCATCCAGCTCTGAGCATAGCTTCTAATTTTGCTTTTCAGCTGATGGTAAATTAGCATAAGAAAGAAAACATATTAAGCAAGAACTAATCCTACAATTCCAAGCATTGAGCATACCGATTTTGGATAAATCACTATATGAACTCGGCAACGCACAAACTATTGATTTCGCCTTCGAGTTTCTGCAAAATCAATAAGTTAAAATCAAAATCCAAATTCCAAATTCCAAGCCGAACAATCAGAAGAACAAGATACAACTAAATTAATGAAAAATCAAATTGCAATTGAACTGTGGAGTATGATACCGTTGAGAAAACTGTGAGATAGAAGAAGAGTCTTTGTGGCGAGAAACGTTAGAGAAAGTAAAGGAGGTTGATATGGCGGAGGCTGCCATTGTTAACTGTTGCGTGTTTGCTTGAGCTTGCAAGACCACCAAGGAAGGAGAGAGGAGGAGATAGGGAAACCGGAAGCGTAGAGATGGTCTTCGAGGTTCGAACTTATTGATCCGGAGACCCGACCCGATAACTTCCCCCTTCTTCAAACTCTATCCCTCTGATCCGACTAATACATGATTATTCTTCAGACGGAATATTATGCATTATTCAACTTGAATAAGGCATGACATTCGGTCCGAATAATCTTATATTATTCAGATTGAATATGCTACATAACACGTTCTTAATTGATCACATGCTTGCAATCAAAATTGAGTTGTAAATTTGAACTTTTGTTTATCGTCAAAATTATTCAAACGTTATAAGCAGTTCAATTAATTCACATGTACAAGTAATTAAATGGCTTTTACAATATAATGCAAAATGATCTGTTGTTGGGTTGGTAATTGTTTAGAATGAAATTAGGATGTTGAATAGTTAAAAAAGATTAAAATAATTCGAATAGTTTTAGAACCATTAAAAAACAAACTTATTTTTCATCAAATAAGATTTACCTATTAATGATTCAAAGGATTCCTCCTAATAGAACTCTTTAAAGGTAAACAAAGAGCTCCTTAATATGAACATCCATGATTAATAACGAAAATGCCAGAAATATATTCTTTTAAAAAATACGTCTATCTTTTACTTTCTATTTAATAAAAAAATACCTCTTATTTTGTAATTAGTTTACCTTTTTTTCTTCTTATGTTTCTCTTGTTCATATATTCTATTTATTTTTTTTCTCTCTTATTTTATTTTTCATCTCTTCTCTCTTGAAAATGTAGATCAAAAGTTATGAATTAAAAGTTATAGCCTTCTAACATCCTTGGGAGGGTCAGTGGATGGTATCTCTCTGACTATCCGGATTCGAACCCTGTAGTGAGCATGAGGCGATATCCAGATTAGTGGTCTGCCACATAATGGTGCCCGCAATTGGGTTGGGTCATAGTCGACGGGGATTAGTCGGGTGGCACCCTTAAGTGGGAGCCCGGATAGGATACCCTGAGAACGTGTGTGTGTTAACTTGCCGTTCAAAAAAAATTATAGCCATCTAAAAGTTACCACAAATATTCTTTATGCTCACCTTGGACTCCAAATTCTTCAGCTATTTAGATCTCAGGAAAATAATCACCTTAAAAAACACTAATCTCGATTATAGTCATGAGTCAAATATACCGTATCCCAAACTTCACAATGGAACTAATTACAAAAGGATCATTTGGCTAACAATAACGAAGTTATCGATACCGCTAAACTCTTAAAAAATAAGAGTGTGCTAAAGTATTCAATCATTAAGGGGGTGCTTGGTTCATTTTAGGGAATGGAAATGAAAATGAAAATAGGAATGCAGAAGAATGGAAATAGAAATGAGCATTGCATTGATGTTGCTTGGTTAACACAATATAATCAATGAAAAATTGTTTCATATTAAAAGAATATGTTCCTCCAACTTGAAAATAGAAAAGATGTTTCATTTAACATCAAGAGATTGAACTACCTATGGGAAACAAGAAAAGTAGAAATAAAATTTTCATTCCCCCCAATTTGGTCAGCAATGGAAATCAATGGATCTACATGAGTGATTCCATTATATAATATGAGACCAAGCAACAGTTTTCAACTTTTCATTATCATTCTCATTCCTTACCCTGCAATACCCCCGACCAAGCGCCTTTGTATAAATGGTTACCATAATTTGGGTCTTCAGATCTTACTAGCAATATTTTCAAAAGCTGAACTTAAAAAGAAATCATCTGGATCCAAGTTCTACTACAAAACCAAACTGATAATCAAAATGCATCATTATAGTTACACTTTTAACAACATAACTTCAAGAGGTAGATCGCATTGCACAATATGAAGGTTAAACATAGGCACAGGCTCCACAAAACAACTTCAAACCAACTTTACAATCCAACCACACAAACAAAGTGACCAAAGTGCAACAAATTTGTAGTAGTAGCACACATACATGATAGTTTGTAAAAAAATGGAAATCGGTTTCTAGCAGTCGCATCCCGAGGCCCTTTGTTGACTGCTGCTTCCTACATCAATCGTGTCGGGCAAGTATCTTCAATTCCCACAATTCAACCAAAGATTTGTTAGTGTTAAACCAAACGAACTCAATATATCTCACTTGAACAGAGAAGAAAGATAAAACAACTCAACAAGACTAATAATTAGCATACTAAGAGTGTTGTATACTATGCAATGCAGTGACTTGGTTTGACACAACTCTTTATACAATATTTGCATGTCAAGTCTCAGACATGGATATAAATGATCCTCCTCTTATTTTACAGAAAAGAGTTTCATTTGTGGAATGTCCTTATATACCAATAAAAGAGGCACGCTATGACTTACTCAAGCATGCATGTTTGCAAATGAAGGGAGCTTTTCTATGTGTGTCCATCTATCTACACACATATATATATATGTAATGTTCGGAAAAGCTCGCAACAGCCGCCATGGCGCACCGTGGCTTAAGGCTTGTGTCTCACGCCACATTATGCCTGAGGCATGCCATGGTGTAAAGTGCAGTTTTTGTAACACGATATTTGATTTTATTTATCTTTTTAATGTCTTATTTGTTAGTTTTTAGTATATATCTTAATTTAAATTGTTTTCTTATCATTGATTTATATAGTAATAGTAGGAAAACATATGTTTATGTGTATAATATTATATGTGATGTAGAGAATTGCCGCCATAAGAACGCCTTGCAAAAACGCCATGGCTCCCAAGGTTAGAAGCTTGCCTTGCCGCCACGCCACACCTCAGGCTATTTAGAACCTTGTATGTGTGTGTAGGGTTAGGTTGGGTTGGGTTGGGTTCTAGTGAAAAGAGAAGTTTGATGAGAAGCATAAGGATCTCTACCCTTGGATCAATCATCAATCTCAATTGAAGATCAACGCTAATGAGATGCACCTGATCAATTCCCATGAGAAGTGCAATTGATGGATGGGGGACGGGGTGAGATTAAAAGTGATCAAGGTCCCTTCTTATGCTTCTCACCTTAACTATTTTTCTCACATGATCCTTCGTCTATATATATGTGTGTGTGTGTGTGTATATATATATATAGTTATCCTTACATGTGTACCTAGAGGAGGTTCAAGGACAACCTTTTTTTTTGAAAGGTTCATTTAGGTTTTGCCTAGACTACATCTTTGGTAGTTTGGTAATGAAAATACGGTCGTCTAAGACTAAGCTTGGCCACAGGATGCTAGAGCCCGGACTCGAACCCGGGTAGATGGGATATTCCACCTCATCCCCCCCAGGCCTTTTGCCAGTACGCCACCACCCTTGTGGTTTTCAAATACAAATCTTAACCAACACTTATATTAGGAAACAATCAAGATATTAATGAACAATAATCATGATTCATTCATTATGATTGAGATATGTATGGAATATGATAAGGTTCATTCATTATGATCATGACTTTATATTAGGAAGCAACCGATATACTTATAAAACTAGATATTTGTTAGACTAGTTGGACAGTTAAGATTGGTCTATATGGTTTTTTAGAATTACATTAGTCTGTATTTGGAACCACCTTTGTATCCATATGTATGTATGTACATATACAGATAATTAGATATATATATATATATATAGAGAGAGAGAGAGAGGGAGAGGGAGGTTCATACGAGAAGCATGTCAATTTAAGAAAANGGGGGGACCACGGTCAAAGCCACCATCGTTGACCGGATGAGTGGCTAAGATTGCTCCTCGTTTTTTCTTAAAAAGTTATGTTTCTCACATGAACCTTTCTCTCACTCTCTATATATATAGAGGGAGGTTCATACAAGAAGCATGTCAGCAATCTCAGCCACACATCTTGGGTTACGGTGGACGTCACGGAGGATTGACGCGATTCATGGGAGGGTAGAGATTATTAAAGGGGGGG
>LUCG01080760.1:0-10665 GCA_001633085.1 Carthamus tinctorius | reverse complement strand
AAAAAATTGAATAAAATTGGTTTTAAATCTGTTTTGGATGATTCTAATTGGGCTGGAAAAGTTAAAGGGTTGTTTAAATATTTTGTTTAGAGTTCTTTAACTGATTTAGTGGTTACGAATGATCTATCTAGGTAACAAGGAAACTGCGCAAGTTGAATGAAAAATAGGTTTAACTTAACCTAGCGAGGTGAGTTCCCTTGCCAAACCCCATTTTGGATAAACTGAAAATGTTTGCCGAACTATTTTTTAAATGTTTTATAGTATTTGATAACTGCATCTTTTACTGTAAAGTTGATTATGTATTATAAGCATGCTTATATTAAATTGTTGATATGATTGTGGATGGGTGCATAGTGGACTTAGGGTACGAAGGGACTGTGCACGTCCTTGGTAGTGATGAATGTAGCCTGGGGCACGTCTCTGAACGTGTGACCCTGAAGGGCGATAGCCTGGGCCCCGGATCTGTTTTTGGTGACCTGAAGAGCACTTTGAGTATGAGAGTATTTCGTGTGACCCGTTTAGTTTGTCTAAGTCCATAATGCACCACCAGTGCCTTAATGTTTTATAACTAGGCCAGCGGGTCGATTTTGTGATAAAACTGCTTTTGATGGAATTCATTAGACCTTATGGTCTAACCCTCGCTTTTACAAATAAACCCTTTTTAGGTAAGTGTTTAGCGGAAGTTCCATCACGAAAAGATTTGTAGGGTTAAAGTGGGAATGTGTGACAAGAGACTTGTAGTTTTCAAAAGGTTCTTAGAGGATCTCAGGTGTCGCCGTGTATTTCGTCGCGGAAGAACTTAGTTGGGTTTATAACTTTTAGGACCTTTTCGTTTGTATTCTGATAACTTTGTTCTTTAGATTTTGGGTTGTTACAATAAATAGGTTTATGTTCTTCATTGTTTTTATTAGATTGTTGAATAATTAATTAAATCTTTTTAGAGCTTTGTCTCTAGTTTTTATACCGAGTTCTACGCTGATAGACTCGTTTTCTTTTAGATTTAAACGTTTGTCGATCCTTCCGTGTTTTTCCTACTGCGTCATAATCACATTCCTTTGAAGCATATCATCAAACCATTTATGAGCATCACTTAATTCCATTATGTTGCTTCTCCTAAGAACATATAAATAACCATGAAACAAAAAATTATGAACTGCTTTTGGAATAATTTTCGAATTGGTCTTCATTCCACCTAATGTCTATTGGTTTGCCTTGTTTCCAATTTTGGAAGACATGGAGACGATTTTGAAGTTGAACGTCATAGTAGACCACTTCAAATACAAAGCTTCCTTCAATACATTTTTCTCACAACCATCACTTATAGCTTAAAAAGGAGATCTAAATCTGAAACAACACCCTAAAATCGAAAGCAATAGATGATTTCTATTGAAGAATTGATAATGGGCATACCTAGTTATGGCTGGAAAGAAACAACATTGAAGAAAACCGATGAGCATAAGCAACCCTTAGTCGTCGACAAGGAACAGTTTCTGAGAGGGTGTTGGTGTTTTGGCCTGACAGAATTTTGGAGTGTGTAAGGGTTTGGGCTTCTAGAATCTAATGAGAGAGCTGAGTGAATGAACTATATCTGTTATTAAGCTCCTTCAACCACTACCAAACAAGCCCTTAACAAGCCTTCTATTTAAAGATATACATATACTTAATTTAAGGTATCTACATAGAAAAGACTCATATACTTATATCATCACATCACTTCAATTGATTCTAACTTTTTCTGCATTTATATAGAGTTATAAGTATGTATAATTATAAAGTATATGCTTCACATTATGGAAAATCCTCACACTTTTAATTGGCTTATGGAGAAATAAGCTAGTATATGCTTCACGTTATGGAAAATCCTCACACTTAAAAGTGTAGAGAAATTGATTACATCTTCGTATAGTTATTATTTTTTACACCTTTATGTCATGTGAACCCTTTTTATATACTTATAAAGTGTCAAAGTGTGGTATAAAAAACTTCAATTAGTTTTATATCATAGTGTAGATAAAATTGTTAATGATAATAGACATAAAACTAAAATCACATTTTTCGTCCTTGGTTCAAAAGTCCCATTTTCATCCTTCATGTGTTTTATAAATGAAATTCATAAAACAAAATCGACTTTCATTGTTATCCAAGATAATATGTAATAAATAGACAAATATATATAGTCAAATCCATCCTAAGGTATATACCAATATTTTTGACTGATATCGTATTGTTACCACTTTAAAAAATGTCATTGATTGAGAAAAAAACAATATTTTATGATCGATTGAAAATTGAAGTAGTTTCATTCATATAACGTTAAATATGGCCGATCTGATCTTAAGTTCGAATCTTTATTCCTAATAAATTAACAAAAACATGACAACCAGTAAAAGATAAGATTTGCATACAATGCAAATTGATAAAATTAACTTATCTATCGATTGTATGAACACTTCTTTCAACTAGCAATAAAAAAGCATAAACGTCACATCATCTTAACTTTCGGAGAAATTGCAAAAAAAATGTTTTAAACAAATATACAAATCTTAGAAATCAACGTTAACAGAAGAATGGACTTGTCGTGTTTATATTTATATACCTCTAAACATCTTAGAGTTCATGATAAACCTCAAAAAAATGGGAAAACTCGAGGGTAGTTCCTTGATGAACCATTTTAGCCACGAACACCCGTTGAAATTTCAGAGTTATATCGCTCGTAAAACCACATGTTCAGCCTGTAAGGAGAGTCTTTCGGAATCTTTCTACGCTTGTTTTTCGTGTAATTTCTTCCTTCACAAAACATGTTTCAATCTCCGTCAAACCCTAAAACACCACAGCGACCAACGCCATAACCTTGTCCTCTTACCATCCCCGGCGTACCCCGAAGGGTTTTTCAAATGCAACGCCTGTGGTGCCCACGGGGACGGGTTTTCCTACCACTGTCGCGATTGTCAGATCGACTTGCACACCACTTGTGCTTCCATGCCACCATCCGTGAAACACGCTGGCCACGCCCACACCCTCGGTATTTGCTTCACACCACCATACGAGAGCCAGGGGTTCAGCTGCGACGTCTGTAAGCGGCCCGGCTCGAACCACTGGCTCTACCGGTGCGGTCTATGCGATTTCGACGCTCACATGAAGTGCGCCACGACCACAACCACAACCACAACCACAACCACCTCCACCTCTCGCGGAGCACTACTACCCAAATCCCCAAGTCTTCCTACTTATAGAACCAACCACCTCCCACGATCACCACAACCACGACAACCGCTCCCGCCGCCGCCATCCCCAACTCCGGCAGCACCGCTAGTCCAAATATATTACTCCTCACCGCCACCGGCGGAGTATTCTCCGGCGATAACTAGTTCTTCTCAAGTAGTCTTGAATAAGTCTGCAAGTCTTCCTAATTATCAAACGCACAACCACTTCTCACCACCACCGGCGGCGGCAACCACCGTCCAACAACCACCGTGTAACTGCCATGGGACACATCAGCCACAATACCATCATCAAGCGAACCACAACCACTATCAGGGCACAGCAGCCATGGGGGTTCCGGTGCAATCTTATTCAAAGAATACTTTCATGCAGAACATGGCTGGCCATGCAGTTGAAGGGCTGGTTGGAAGTGTGGTGGAGGCTGTCATCGAAGGGATCGTGTCGTAAATCGAATCGATTCGAATCTTCGAATATTAATAACTTGTGGTTCGATAAACGATATAATCAAGTTCGGAATCATGGTTTGGTTTTTCTTTGATTGGTTTATGTTTGTTTTACTTCAAGTTTAGTAGAGTTTATGTTTGTTTTAAATAAAAGCAGTGGTTTATGAATGAATATAACCAAATGGGATTGTTGTATGTGATAATTCTTTAGATACCATTTCGTTGATTTGCAACATTGAAGATAACGATATTTCACATGTGAATATTTGATATTCACATGTGAATATTTGCTGTTTTATTTCTTGGAAGAACCGTCGATGGAGATGTATTCGTGTATATATCGTATCGTCTGTCTTTGGGTACTTTGGAAGCATCTGAACCATGTCAACTCTTCTATTTTTTATTTTACAAATTTCCATAATTCCTAACTTTTCTCAAAAGCTAATTTCATTAACACAAGATTGGATAAAACGGTAATTTTGCTTTTGACTATTGACTCTTGAAACAATTATTTTCATCTTAACATAATTTTTTTTATATATTTTAATATATATGTATAAGAGAGATCAGAAAGAGATGGCGGGTGTGCTCCGGTTTGGAAACCCGAAGGGGTATCCGTGCAGCCTCACCCGCATCACCCGTAGTCCCTGCGCAGCCCTCACCCGCCAAGCCCGAAGGCCATATCCCACTCGGAACCTGTGGGCGCTATGCAAGGCCTTACTCCTTTTTCATTTCAATAACATACATAAAAACTTTCTTTCTTTCATTTTTTATTTGATAAGGTTCACCTGGATTTGCCCAGGCTACATCCTTGGTAATTTTTACCGAGAGCTAAAACATACCCCCCTGGGATTAATAATCAATGGCCCCTAGTTGCTCACCCCCAGATTCAAACTTGGATGGATTTTTCCCCAACACCAAGCCTTAACGAGTAGGCTGTCCCATTCTCTCTTTTCCATTCCATTCATTCCTCTCCGTTTTCTTTATTTTCTTCCCCATTTCGTGAATTTGATAAATGTAAGTAAATGAAATAGAGGATCAGGATGGATAATATACAATAATTTCACCATATAACACATGGACATAAAATATATAGCTCACTCTAAATTTTCAACCTTTTTATGAATCCCCATATATAGAAAGGTCAAGGGTAGAATATGCTATAAATGAACTTAGATGTGCATGAATTTTACCATTACATAAATAGTTAAGAGTGAATTACGTTTTTCACCACTAAGGGTATGGCGTTTTTGGTCCACGTGGTTCGTTTCAGGGGTAGAGTCAAGATTTAGTTCAAAGGGGAGCAACAATTATAGATAAATAAAATAGATGATGCATTACTGGTTGCTTTTCTTTTTATTAAACACTTATCCATGGTTGTAAATTTTTAAACCTATTAATACAGATAAAACTATAATCAATAGTTAACAGTCAACATGTAATGTGTGGCTAGAGCAGCCAAGCAAGTCATGAGTGATGAGCGGACTCATAAGCACATGGTATTTTGTGAAGGATCTCTACATCATTTGTCATCTAGAATTTGTGAGAGTATATAGACATGAAGTGAGTCGATGAGCATGTGAGCATGAAGTGGGTCATTGACGTGGGATCGTCAATCATTGAAAACTGATAACGACAACTACATATAACTGTCACCAACACTCAGGTCATCACTTTTTAAAGACTACTGATAAGGGTTGCTTTTAAAAAATATATACGGCAACTGTTTATTAAATCTAATAGTAACCATTTTTTCCGATGTGTTTAGAGGTAAGTCGAAAAACCCTGTTGAGATTTTTTTTTAAATCTATGAGAAGCCCTACTCACTTATTCGAAACAAATATTTCAATGAGAAATCAATATCTTTAAAGAAAGTGAATTTCTCTTAAATGGTAAATTTGTTAGTGATACTCCGGCCAATATATATAAATGGGAATTCTTAGATATTCATGAGAGCAGATGCACCAGCTCGTTTTTGTGGTTTATTTATTACAAAATTTTTGTTTAGTGATAAATTTTATGAAATTGATATGTCACCAACTTTGTTTGTTTCTTATCCATAGAGAAGTTACGTTCTCCTTACGTGAGGGTATTTTGGTTAAAATATGGGTAAAATATGACATCACAATGACATAGTAGTTGCTAATGATGCAATTTTTATTATTACATCATCTTGGGAAATTTATCAAAATGGTTATTGTTTGGGGGAGAATTTGCCTCCTAACCAGTTCTCTCCTAACTTTACATAAATGTTAACACATCCGTAATATCGAGTCCTATAATTACGGAATTAGGTAGAAACTGTAAATGTTTTTCAAAAATCTCGATGGTTCCTTGAAGAATTTTCAAATTTTTTTACACTTTCTACCCAATCCCATAATTATGGAATTGGATATTACAGATATTTTGACATTTTGGTAAAAAATTGGAAGAGTAATGGTTAAGAGGCCAATTGGCACCCCAACACTCGCTATCTTGGCTAATTTCCCATCATCATTATTATTTTCCTTGTTATACCGCTAACCACCACCATACTCAGTTCAAATGCCGACCATCACCACCATCTTTAGCATTGACTTCCAGCACCCACTGCCACAAATCTAAACACTATAAGTGTAATACGTGTATATATATTATTTGAAAATTCAAAATGCAAAATACATATATTACAAATAAAAAATCAAACGAGAAGAATAGCAAAATTAGAACCCCTAAATCATCGATTATTCTTGTAAAATTAATGTAGTTTGTCTCATCAAAGATCGAGATCTCCGAAGTAGATCGTGACCTTTGACCTATATGCCATTTACCCTAAAATTATAACAGTCGTTTCTCTCATTCTCTCTCTTCTTTATGGATTTCATTTGATATCACTGCCACATATGTCATTGCTCTCACTATGGCCCTGGCCTCGCCTTGACCGCCTAGGGTTATTGCGATCATTGACATCCTTCTACGTACTTCTTCGTCTATAGTTGCTAATTGTTGTTTTCCATTGGTCATAATTTTCCTTCCCATCAACCACCGACGAACTTTTATTGTCATTTGTACCCTTATCATCTGCCTACTTCCTTCTTCATCATCTTTTGCTTCTATCGTTATCAACCACCCCTCTTGATTGTTCAACCAACAAACCCAACATCACTCTCTCGTTCATCGTCTTAAGCACTCCAGTTTTTCTTCCCTGTTGTCTCTATAGGGGTCAGGAACAAGAGGGGTCTTGAAAATTGACGGAAATGTCCTACGTAAAAAGACCTAATGGCCTATCGTTGGACGAATTTCATAGGAAAAAAAATTGATCGCTCCAAGATAAACTAGCAATAACCGAACTCTTTGGACCAATATTAAACAAATCGACATACCATAGGGGACAAAACTGTAATTTACTCAATATAAAAAATCAATTAAATGGATATTAGTAAAATTGAATTGGGGGTATCTCACTCTTGAGAATCGTCCCAATCTCCCCGTCCTTCTCATCAGTGCAGATTGCTGTTATCATCATGCGACCTGATTCCCTCGAATGGCGAATTCAAGAAATCCATCAACATATCTGCCTCAATCGCTTCTTCTTCCGATGAAACCCTAGCATCTCTGCTTCGATTAAGGTTTTGATCCTGTTGCATCCCTTGGTTAAAACCCTAATTTCATTTTCTTAGTTTGTGTTTTTTCTTATCGCAAGCTTGTTGATTTCATTTTCTATTTCTCGATACCCTTAAAATCGGCGTTTTCCCCCAAATTTTTTTTTTTATCGGAAGTGATTAGGGTTTCGAGTGGGGTGATTCAATTTCGTAACAAGTATGGGTTTTGGCGGTGGAACTGATGTAAGAAGTTAGGGTTTCAAATCGGGTTGTCAAGAATTTTGGGAGGTATGTGTATACCGTTTCGATTTTTAGATTCCGTTTTTCATACCTAATTCGAATTTGGGGATTTATGATGCCTAATCGCACTTTAAGAAAGTTAGGGTTCTGATGTTGTCAGGTTGAAAAATTCGAATTGGGGGTTTTTGTGTATTCTCTCAATGGGGGATGAATCGCCACCTAACACCATGAATATTGACCTCAATTTGGCACCTGTGGTTAATCCTTCACAAGATGATGAGCCAAATACCATGAGCTTCGAAGATTGGCTACATGGCTCGGTGAGCTTCGAAGATTGGCTGCATCGCCCTAGGTCTAGGCACCGGCTGCGGTCCCTTTGGAGACCGGTCCCGATCCCGATGGAAGCTCGAAACATGGCTCTAGGTTTATCGGGTAGCAGCGGTTTGGTCATGGATGAAAGAAACGCTGATGATGATGATGGTGAACGTGAACGTGAACAACTTCCGGATATGAACAAAACGGACGAAAATGGTGATAAGAGTTTAGAAAATGTGGATTTGGGTAAGAAGGATGTCGAGAAGAGCAACGGAGATGAAGGCAGCTTTTTCGATTGTAATATTTGCTTGGATTTGGCGAGCGAGCCTGTGGTGACGTGTTGTGGACACTTGTTTTGTTGGCCGTGTCTTTATCGTTGGCTTTTTGTTCACTCGGAAGCGAAAGAATGCCCGATTTGCAAAGGGGAAGTGACCATGAAAACCGTAACTCCGATCTACAGCCGTGGGAATCACTCGCACACGACCGATGTGGATTCCGGCGTCAAGATTCCGAGCCGGCCACAAGCGAATCGGATCGAGAGCTGGAGGCAATCGATTCAGCGAAACGCGCTTAATCTGCCTATGTTCGAGATGATCCGAAGGCTCGACAACCGATCACGGGAAATCCCGAACAACTCGTTGCTGAATAGGATCTTCACTTCTCGAGGTATACGAAGGGGACAAGATACAGATACGGCCGCGATCGGGTCGCCGGAAACTGTAACGGACTCGCCGGAGTTCGCTCCGGCGAACTCGAACTCCGAGCCGAGCGGTTCGACCCTCTTGGCGCGCCGGTCGGCCCGTACGAACCTTACGACGGCTTTAACTTCTGCGGAAAACTTTGTGGATTCGTATTTTCGGGACCACCCGGATGAGCGGAATCAAGAACCAACTCCGGCGATGGATGATCGGCATTCCATGTCGAGCATTGCTGCCATCATACAGTCGGAAAGCCAGACGGCGGACACTGCAACGGAGACAGATTCGAGGGTGTCGATTTCGACTTCGAGAAGGAGGTGCGAGACGTCGACATCGAGGGTTTCGGATGTCGACAGTGGAGATTCTCGATCGCGAAGGAGGAGGTTGCAGTAGGTTTCCCTTGAAGATCTTTGAGAAAAACTTGAGGGAGACTTGCTTTAGTTAATGTGAGTTCTAAAACTATGTTACAAATTGCCTTTTCTATACTTTGTTTTCTGCAATTAGGAGTTTTATGCCATTTCCATCTTATGAGTTTTGTGTTGGAATGTGTTGGTGTTTTATCTTATATTTATGACTGTTAGATTTCTCATGATATGATAATAATAATCTTGGTTAAACTTGACTTTTTTTTTTAGCATAATTGGGTTTAAATTGCTCTATATAATTGTACTTGATAGGATTTAATTTACTGAAAGTTTTTCAATGCTTAGGATCAAGGTCGGAGCCAGGAATATTACTGAGGGTGGTCCTTTTAAATAAAAAGTAAAATCACTATATAATGATTATATATTGATCTTATGTTTAGTAAGACAATTTATGTAACTAACTAGCTTCATTATGAAATGGAACACTAATATTTATTTAGGGACGATTTACTCAATGCTTATCGGTAAGGGCTGACGATATCACTTACCTTACCGATTGAGCATGTAATGGGCCAAGAATCTTACCCAGTAAGATGCGTAACAATGACCGAGTCCTACACGGTAAGTAAGAAAAAGGAACTCTTATCCTGCAAGTGCTTATCGGGTTCAATTTGATGGCCGAAAATGTTAGATGATAAGGTAAGTAAGGGTAATTCTCTTATGGGTAAGCGTTTCGTAATGTTCCCTTATTCTACACTACAAAAGGGGAAAGACATTGCTTAAAAGATAATAAAATAGAACACCATCAAATTTAGGAAAGACATGCTGTAAATCATTTGAGGTTACTTTAGTTGAAGGTTGGCCTACCCTTTTGTTTAAAACTCGAGGTTAGTTTTTATAGAAGTTAAGTACATACGCCTTGTATTAAAAAAATCAAAAATTTTGAGGATGAGTATGAGCCACCCCTGGGCCAAGGGTGGCTCTGCCCATGCTTAGGAGGTGTTTAGTTAGGGGTATCATGAGGGGCGAGAGATGGGAATATGATATAATTTTTGTGTTCTGTTCGTAGTTGCTGAACATTGTGTTCTTGAAACCTTTCTTTTGAAAACAAAAAATGCTGTGTTCTCGAATCCTTTTAGGAAGGAAAGGAATACGGAGTAGATATCGTTTATGGGTCCTTTTAGAACTTTCCTCCCAAACTAGGGAAGAAAACGAAAGAAAGAAAATCTGAAAAGAGTATGTGATCTTTTACGATAAAGGTAGATTTAGAAAGGACACCGAGAAAAACAAATATAAATGGTATGTTTGTAAAATCGATATATTTTTATTGTTTTCTCTTTGGATTAAGAACATGATAAATTGTTTCCATTTCATTCTTTCCTTTCTTTTTCAAGAACCATTTCATTCTTGAAAAAGAATTCCTTTCTTTTTCAAGAACACAAAAAATGAAATGTTTCTTTTCCTTTCATTCTCTTTCCATTTTTCCATCCTTCACTTTTACTTTCTTTTTAAATTTGACATTAGATTTCTAATCATGCTTGATTAGTACACATTTTTTTAGTTAATTAAATGGCAATCATATTCTTAATTAATTTATCTCTTTCTACAGCTTTTAAGTAAGAGTATTAATAAAGGGTTGATTTGATGATTTAGTTATTTATTTGGAACCGGTAGACTGTTTTGCGACAAATAAAAATGTGGATGTGACGGAGAAAGTATAAGAGTCTTTGATGGAGGTTCTTAGGCCATCCACTATGGTGCCAATGGTACCAATTGGTACCAGCTGCCACATCAGCGCCAC
>LUCG01080640.1:0-15301 GCA_001633085.1 Carthamus tinctorius | reverse complement strand
CGTTCACAACCAAAAAGTGGTTCACATTTGAACTTTCCTCTATATATATATATATATATAAACTTCTCTCAAGTCTAATAACCTTTTTTTTAAATAAAATAACTAAAATACTCTTCATTTAATCCGATTTAACTATAAAGGTACTGGATGTTAAAAGGAAGAACCAAAACAATCATGAAATAATAATATCAAGGATCAAATTTAAGTTTCAAAGTTTAAGTAGAATATTTGTTGAAGTTGAGAAACGTTAGGGACCGAATGTGAAGTTTACTAATTTTGCTTTGTTATTTTATGATCGATATTCTTGGGAAGATAATCAAACATCAGTCGTGTACGACGCCTGGCTGAGAGCAGCAGCTATGGCGAACGGTTTCGCCTCCTCCGTCAGCAATGGAGGAATTCCGGACGAAGAATCGATCACGGCGCCCTTCCTCCGCCTTCATCGCTCCACCTCCAACACCACCTCTCAGATTGCCATCGTCGGATCCAATCCTTGCCCAATCGAAAGCCTCGACTATGAGTATACATACTCTCTCTGCTTTCACTTTCACTCTCAATCTCTATTCATAAAATCAACTGTATTATTGCTTCTTCTTTGCTTAATGATTGAACTAAGTAGGATTGTATCTCACATTCATGATCTGGATTTTTTTTAAGTAATCGAGATAGTTTCTGGTAGGACTGTTGGTGGATTCTGCTTCTTATGAACTCGAATTTGATTATGATTTCATATTTCGGCTAATCGAATTATCATCGGTAGATGAGAGTTTACGTGTATTCCTTGTCGTCAAATTAGGTAAACGTCTTTTTATTTGTGTTGTTGTTTTCCGGAGTTGAGCTTATCACTAAAACCGTACACACTGTAGTGCGTGAAATTGCATGTATCGGAAATTGATCGATTGATTAGATTCGTTTCATCGGAATCATGTATATCCAGATGTGTATGATGGTAGTCCGACTGATGGCAGGATAAGTTCATTGGAATTATGTCTATTCATATGTGCATCTGAAGTGGTTATCCTTAGCTATGCCCTAACAGCATCAAGTTTTACTCTAAACATAAAATTATGATGTTAAAGCCTCCTCAAGGAAGAAAAATCTATTAAATTTATGTCCTTTTATACGGATAGGATAAATAAGCAAAAAGATGAACAGTGACTATCAAGACACACCAAGAAATTTATGCTGGAAAGCAATATAATGACTTAGAAGGCTATCAACAACTGGGAAACATGATGTGTGACCACAATCAGAATAGTGATGCACCATCCTGGTTGCCTTTCTCTTCGACTTTCTGATGGTGATGTATAGGGTATAATGCAACATACTCGACCCAGTCACCATGATGAAGGAGCTTGCGACACTCATTGTTCAAGATACAAGTATAGGCTCAATAGACATTCTGATCATTCACTTGTAGCCTCACGATAACTTTAAGAGGGAGGGCAAGTCAACAGTTTGGCTTGCCCATGTAAAAGTTTTTCAGTGTACTGAATCTGACACCAAGCTTTGTGATCCTTGTGCCTGCCGCAAGATCACACACTTTTCATTATATATTGTACCATGTTACTCCCATAAATGGTGTGTTATGTGGGTTTTCATACCCATGTCAACCTTGCTAAAACAAGACCAGGTGTACACTTAATGATCCAGCCAATTACTATTTAAAGCTGGGTCCAGGGTTCCCATGGTCTATGAAAATTGTGATTTGCAACAAAAAGTCTCTCAGAAAGGCACACATCGAACAAACAACACAATTTTGGAAATAAACAATGCTTAAGACTCAAGAGGAAATACTACTGTGTAAGTCAACATCATTGTTTTTAACATCACTATTTTAGGCTCGCACCAGGTATTTTAGACCCTATTTCCGAGTAGGATTTTCTTTGTACGTTTGGTTTGGTTTGTCGGGTCTAAATGCAACATAGTACACCAAATAATAAACACGATAAGATGATACCAGCTACACCACCGATTTAGAGCCAGTACGCTGGCATAAGGATGTGACAGCAGCCCTCCACTATTTTAAACATTAATCCATACAGGTACTTTTTCTGCATATATATTTATCTGTTGAGTGGAAACTTACAAGCGTGAAGGTATGGCCGAGTGACTATTTTCCTTGTGATAATTTCTTTTGCCCATTTAATGGTAGTGATGATAGTGGCGTGGTTTAGAATTTCTTTACACATGGTTAAAGGCTTTTCTGTAAATGATATGGCGGGATGGGTATTTTTCCATGGAGAAGGTGACAAATAATAGGGTCATAACATTTTATTTTGCAAAAATTGTTCCACAAGTAAAAACCAGCCAACACAGAATGGAAGGAAATATTTCACTTTTGCCATGGTTCATTGCAGCAAACTTTTCATTTCATTTTTAAGGTCCTACATTATTGTCAACCAATTGAAGCATTACAAGCAGACATACTAAGAGAGTACGAGTAATACATGCTTTGACAAGTAAATTGCTGATTACTTCCCTTTCCTTTTTCCATTTTTTCTTAAGGATCATTGAGAATGATGTCTTCAAGCAAGATTGGCGCAGCAGAAGTAAGATCCAGATATTCCAGTACACGTCTTTGAAATGGACCCTCTGTTTTCTTATTGGTATTGTTGTCAGTCTCATTGGCTTCTTCAATAACCTAGCCATCGAGAACATTGCTGGTGTGAAGTTTGTGGTCACCTCCAACATGATGCTGGCAAACAAGTTAGAATTGCTCTTATTCAGTTTTCTAGAGTGCAACTTCCATTAAATACAAGAATGTTAATTTATACTGTCAATATATGTAAAAAACTGAACATCGACACCTCATAATTAGTAGATAGTGGTTTTCTTGACTGAACGTCCAATGCTTCGTTGCAGGTACTTGGCAGCATTTCTCATATTTGCAGCTGCAAATTTAGGCCTTACCTTGTTTGCTTGTTTGATAACGACTCTTATAGCACCAGAGACTGCTGGATCAGGTATACCTGAAGTTAAGGCTTACTTAAATGGTGTTGATGCTCCTGCCATATTCTCATTCAGAACATTGGTAATTAAGGTAATAGAGATTGTTCATGCTAGACTTATTCTTCTTCCTTCTTTTATTTGTTCCTTCTTTATAACATATCGATGCCTGTTTTATATGATGTTGAGTTTGACAAGAATCATGCAATATCAAATTCTTATGTAGTTCACCTTGTGATTTAGTTAATTTGAATTAAAAATCTTGATTTACTCAGGTTTTTGTTATTTTCTTTTAGCAAAATGGTCCAGAATGCAAATGCCTGGTAGATGTAGGAAATCCTTGGGTGCTAAAATCTATTGATTTCTCAACCAAGAGACCGCTGGTTGTTTAATTTGCAATAGGATGGAAGTGGTTGAAAAAATCGCATGAGGTCGCATAAGTTGGACATTCATTACTATCGTTATGCATGAATGAAGATGATGAAAATCCAAAATCCACCTTTTACAAACAACTGTCCCTTTTAACTCTATACTTGCAACCAGTTAGATCACTTTATTTCGTTATCTAGTTTGGTCTTTATTCTTTGCTTTATATCTATGTTCTTAACTTCAAGTGCTTTCTTAATGAACTTGTATGTAAATGGATTTTCCTGATCAACAATAGTGATAGGTTATACTGAGATGACCAATCTGCTACTTGCATAGTCAAAATCATGTTTTTCAAGAAATAACCAAACATATATAAGTTGATTGTCATCTTGTGAGAGACCGCATTCTGGGGAATCTTGCAAAGTTTTCGTTGATTCAACTTATTCATAATAATAATAAAAAAAAGATCAGTTAGCTACATTCCGACTAAACCACTGTGGAAGCCTCAAATTGAACTTCATTAGTAACAAGCTGCGCATGATCAATATCTATGCCCCACTTGAGGAGGAGTGTTAGGTGCTGTGGATTAAGTTAGATATTATTTAGTCATTATCTTGTTTAGTTATAGTTTTCATGCTTATCTCCTAGTTTTTGAGATCATGGAATCCATTATATATACAGGATTTTCCCTATAACGATGTTATTAGGAAATTATCTGTATCGTCACAGTGAGTTTTTCTTCTGCTTATTATATTTATATATCAACTTATATTACACATGTGAATGGACTTTTTGACAGATTGTTGGCAGCATTGCTGCCGTGTCATCATCTCTTAATGTTGGCAAGGCAGGGCCCATGGTACACACTGGTGCATGCATTGCAGCCCTAACATGTCAGGGTGGATCAGAGAAGTATGGTTTGACATGGAGATGGTTCAGATTTTTCAATAATGATAGAGATCGACGTGATCTTGTCACTTGCGGATCAGCAGCCGGAATTGCTGCTGCTTTTCGTGCCCCTGTTGGTGGTGTACTATTTGCTCTTGAAGAAATGGCATCTTGGTAACGTTCATACAATCATGCAGGAATAATCTATGGTAACCATCAAAAGTGCTATCAAACTTACCACATTGATTTTCTTTTGGGAAACATGAAAATTGATGCACACTCTTTCTACGGGCTTGCATCATCTCTCTTAAAAAAGATGGTGAGTTTGATGGTAATCTGGTGGTTGGTATAGATTTACCCCCCTCATGCATTTTGTACATAATTTGTCATTCTTTATCAATCCTTCCGGTTAATAGTCCGTATACATGTTAATATGAATCCTGGGGGGGTTTTATAGTTGCTGTATCTTATTTCTAATCACGATAGTGATACGCAACAATGCACCATTATGTGGCTGCCAGATACCCATCCTTAAATTTAAAATAACCGAGTCCTTGGAACAGCTTCTGAAAATGTCAAAACATTTTGTGCTTGTTATATTCTGCAGGTGGAGAAGTGCTCTTTTGTGGAGAGCTTTCTTCTCAACTGCGATTGTTGCAATTTTGCTTCGGGGTTTGACTGATATGTGTTTGAGTGGAAAATGTGGACTCTTTGGCACTGGGGGTTTGATAATGTATGATGTTACCTCGGTAAATATATCTTATCATCTGAAGGACGTACCTCCGGTTCTTCTTCTTGGCGTCATCGGAGGCATTGCAGGGAGTGTATACAATTTTCTATTGGGTAAAGTTCTCCGACTTTACAATCTAATCAATGAGTAAGCTCCCTCTTTTGTTTGCTGACATCTGCATATTCTGCTTATTTGGTATATTGAGCATATGATACTCTCTTTTTATGAAATGTACTTCCTGTACTCCATGAAAATTTGCGATATATTTCTTTTCTGTAGGATGATGTACTCTGAAAATTGCAACACCTCATATTTTGAATTTCAAAGCTACCATTTTGCCTGAGTTAATCTGTTGATCGCTTTCCACATGATTTCTTTATATGTTTTGTCTGAAGGTATTTTAGACATTCGCTAAATGGTCAAACAGTTTACTTAAAACCATGTTTTAATACGTTGCATATTGGGATCCTTTTCTCATAAGAGGATAACGTATAACTCACTCGTCATTTCTGATTTTGCTACTTCAGGAAAGGCGCTGCTTATAAAATACTTCTTGCTTGCTTGGTTTCCATCATCACTTCCTGTCTCTTATTTGGATTGCCATGGTTCGCAAGTTGCCGACCGTGTCCAGTAAATGCATCTGAACCTTGTCCCACCATCGGTCGATCTGGCAACTACAAGAAGTTCCAATGTGCACCCGATCACTACAACGAACTAGCAAGTCTGTTCTTCAACACGAACGATGACGCAATTAAAAATCTATTTAGCAAGGGCACCGACACCGAGTTCCACCCCACATCGGTTCTAATATTCTTCATCACCTGCTTCTTCCTCAGCATCTTCAGTTATGGCATCGTGGCTCCTGTGGGTCTCTTCATTCCCGTAATTGTGACCGGTGCGTCTTATGGACGTCTTGTTGGGCTGTTAATCGGTTCAAACTCCAATCTTAACCATGGGCTTTTTGCGGTCTTGGGTGCCGCTTCACTCCTTGGCGGATCGATGAGGATGACGGTTTCGCTTTGTGTTATTCTCCTAGAGTTGACCAACAACTTGCTCTTGCTACCGCTTATAATGCTGGTTCTTCTCGTTTCCAAAACCGTGGCCGATGCTTTCAACGGAAATATTTACGACCAGATAATGAGATTGAAGGGCTTTCCCTATTTAGAAACCCATGCTGAACCATACATGAGGCAGCTAACCGTTAGCGATGTCGTCTCGGGCCCGCTTCGCGTGTTCAACGGCATTGAGCTCGTTGGTAACATCGTACACGTTCTTAGAACAACGGGGCACAATGGGTTTCCGGTAGTCAACGAGCCTCCATATTCTAAAGCACCGATTTTGTACGGTCTGATTCTTCGGTCCCATCTCATCACATTACTAAAGAAGAAAGCTTTCTTGCTTACTCCAACACCAACAAGTGTGGATGCCATTAAGCATTTCTCACCGAGTGATTTTGCAAAGCAGGGTCTCGGAACCGCGGAAAAGATTGAAGACATAGAACTGAGTGAAGATGAGATGGAGATGTACATCGACTTGCATCACTTCACAAACGCTTCGCCCTATACGGTTGTCGAGACCATGTCATTAGCCAAGGCCCTTACACTTTTCCGGGGTGTCGGTTTAAGACACCTCCTAGTAGTCCCCAAGACTGCTGAGGTAAGAATGCTATCATACTTTTAGAGGCCGTTTGGTTCGCGGAATTGGATGGAATTCGAAGGAATTGGAATGGTAAATTTCATTGACCAAATTCCATGTTGTTTGGTTCACAGAATGAAAGCTAAGGAATCCTTCGAATTCCTTCAAATTCTTTAGATCACGGAATTTGCCATTCCGAGCTATATCCATGGAATTCAATGGAATCATCCCCCTCTTGTTTTCTCCATCAATGGCTTTTTCATCACCATCTATTGCTTTCTCATTCCAAATCATTTTACGATTCGGTTTTGGTTTCTTTTTATTTATGTTTCGGTTTTTCCGGTCAAGATGGAAACTAAAACCGAAACCGAAACTTTTTCGATTATCGGTTCGGGTTTTTTCGGTTTTGGTTTCTCGTTTTTCCGGATTTTGGTTTGGTTTTTGCTCACCTTACCTTTTACAAATTCATTCCAATTCCATCCAACCAAACACGACCAAAATGCATGGTCAAATTCCATCAAATTCCATTCCAATTTCTTCAAAGTCAAATTCCTTGACGAATTCCAATTCCATCGAATCCCATTCTGTGAACCAAACGCCTCCTTAGTGTTTTTCATTTGTTTGGTGTCTAGACCCGTTTGCGGTTGGGGGCACCTCCACTATTCTCACAGGGCTCTGAAGATAACAGATTGAGAAATCCTCAGTGGCTCTGAGGAGACTCGAACTAACGACTTACTGAAAGGAGCATAAGAAGCAAATTCTTGCTACTAACTAACTATATATACATATATTCAGTGGGAGGTTCAAAGGAAAACCTAACATCATCTAGACGGTATGCTAGTGTATACAAGTAAATTAAGTTGTTTTTTGGTTTTTATGCACGTGTGTATTATCCACATGTGCATATGCATGTGTTCATGTTACAATTTTTTGGTTTTTATGCACGTTTGCATTGTGTACATATGCATGTTACAAACTACTTATATGTACAAGTGCATACCGTCTAGATGAAAGACTACCAGGGTGTTCCTCAATTTTCCATTTTCGTGAGGTTTCCCTTTGAATCTGACCGTATAATCGTATATTATATATAAAAATATAAATATAAATGTATAAATAAACACTAATTGGTGGTTGTTTTCCCTTAATTGCAGAGACTTCCTGTGGTTGGTATATTAACAAGACATGATTTCATGCCAGAACATATTCTTGGTTTGCACCCAATGCTGGCAAAAAGTAAATGGAAGAGATTAAGATTCAAATTCCCACTTTGGAACAAAATCTTCTAAGTTTTAAGTTCCATATATAGGAGCAGTCGAAGATCGTATTTATGATGATGAGGCCTTCCTTCCTGCAGTTTCTTCTACCCGGCTTAATCTTAAATCATGGTATATATGTACTTGCTTTTTCCTCTAAACTTACTTTTCTCTTTCTTAGATTGCACCTTAATATTTTTTCCCCATCAAAGTATATAACTTATCAATTTTTAGCTCTTAGGATTGGTCTCATATCGGTGATTCTTGGTGTTTTTTTTCTTCGTGTGCATCTACGTGTTTGTATATTCCCACCTCCGATTTCCCTATGAATTGTGATTTTGGTTTCAGTTATTGATTTTAGTTATGAATTGTGATTTTGGTTTCAATTTTTAGCTCTTACCCGGTAATCGCTTACTGGTTTTAAATGCTTACCAACAATCCGTTTTCAAGGTCATAGACGTAATACGATAAGGTAGTTGGTAACGGCCTTTGGTTTAACAAATGTGAAAAAAGTGACTTGATGTTGATGCATGTAAAGAAGAAATTGGTAGTTAGGTATATATTTAATAAGTAGTTAGGTGTGCCTTTAGAATCATATGCATAAGATTTAATTCCATGAGATTAAAAATGATCAACGATTCAGATCCACTTCTCATCCGTATTATGTTCAACTCAACTTCTCAAATGATATTTTACCAAGTTATATGTTGCTATATTTTGTAAATTATACAATTTAAGCATATAGTATTGCTTTAATAATACAAATCATGTTTAGCTAAGCTGGTCTTCCTAAGGCGGTAACATCGTTGGGAGGTTGTGGATGGGATCCCAGTCTACCAGGGTTCGATCCCAAGGGCAGTAAATTTGAGGGCATGAGGAGTACCCAGTCCTTGGGCTAGTCCAGTCATAGACTAGGTTCCCCCCAGCCCAGTCCGGTTGGGCTCTAGATCCAGCATAAGCTGGGCCGGGACAACGGCGGATTAGTGGGTTGCCCATGGATGCCCGATACCGTCGAGGAGGTGTGCGTGTATTCGTGATAGTCGTTCATTGGTTCGATGCCGGTATGCCTTCCAAAAGAAAGTATTGCTAACCTCAATGGGGCAGCCTACTGGTTAAGGCTTGGTGTTGGGGAAAACCCCACCCAAGTTCGAATCCGTGGGTGAGCAAACATGGGCCACTGAGTATTAATCTCAGGGGAGCATGTTTTAGCTCTCGGTAAAAATTACCAAGGATGTAGCCTGGGCAAACCCAGGTGAACCTTATAAAAAAAGAAAAGAAAAAAAGTATTACTTTAATACTTTTTGATTTTATATATGGTTGAATGACATGTATCTCTATTATTATGTGTTTTGTCTTCTGAAAAACCTACAAAAATTTATGATGTCAAAATTTGTGTCATTTCCTAATAGTAGTTCACTAAAACAATGCATAATAGAATGTACATTTTTTTGAATTAATGTTGGTTGGTGATGGAACTAATGGTACATGATGAGATTATCTTTAGCAACACTCTTCCAATAAAGCAATGTTTATGTTAGTACATTGTGTACTATGTTTCTTCTTTGCCCAACTTCATTTGAAATAACATAAATGATCATTCAATAATTGTATATAATGTCTAACTTTGTACAATATTATCCAATCAAAGTACCAATTTGATGATTTTATATATTTTGACATTATCATGGTATGTAAATAAATGGGGATGCTATTACTTCAATCAATAAATCAATTTCAGAATTTTATTTGGTGCCTTCTCTGCAAACAGAGCTGTAAATTCATTTGATAAGATTTATGTCTGATAATGTTACCATAAGTTTATACGATGTTTTAAAGTGTTTTAATAAGTTTTTAAAACAAAATAAAATATTGTATTAAGTAATTTACATGACACTTTTGAGGTTGTTTGATGAAAATATTTTTGTTATTGGACACTTATATTATGAGATATTCCCAAATGATATCATATAAAAAGATCAATACAATGTTTGCTTGTATAAGTGTATTAAAAAAGTTGTTAAGATGTATAAAAACATCCTATAAACTAAGGTGACATTTGTTTTTTAAGAGATGCTGAAATCTGAAATTTGATTTCACTTCTGATTAAGAGGTGATGTTGAAATTTGAAATATGAATCAAATAAGACTGTTTGTTTTGGTAAACTGACAAACTATAATTATCTTTTTTTTATCCTTCAAAAATTCAACTTAAATACATTAATTGAAGCGAGTATCTATTATTGAAGGATGAAACAAAAAAAGAAACAAAAGGATGTTGGCAGATTTGCGAGGTTGTGAAATTTTAATCATATCTCACCACTGAACCTTCGATTTAAGTGATTCAGGACGTTTTGGAAAGCCAACACACAAATCTACAACTTTTATGTTTTGCGTTTTTGCAAATTTGGAATGCATCTGAGCTAAAACCGATGTTGAAATCGAAAGAATGATGTTGGATCAAAATAAGATCGAGGTAATTAAGTGGCTAGGTTATTACTTAATTTATAAAAGGACATTAAGGTTAATAGGATTTGAAAAGAGATAAAAAATAAACGGTGTAAATTGTTTTATGTCTGATTAAATCAGTCATGAGTGGCAAATAAAAGCTGTAAATCAAAAAACAAACAAGAAGTAATTGTAACATTTTAGGATATAACGTTTTATTGTTCTGTTCTATTAATTTAAAATTTTATAAAGTAGTTTATATGACAATTAAACATTTTTAATTTCATATAAACCTAATTTTCTCATAATATTTATTGTTTATTATCCATATATGAGTTATTCTAGAAATGGGAACTTCGCATAAACTAACATTTTATTGTTTAATATTTATTATGATTTCTCTGTGTTTGTATTGGTTTTCCTTTTTTGTGTAGATTAATTTGTTTGTTAGAAAAAGAAGTTTTTTGTTTGGCAAGCTTTCAATAGATGGAAGAAATTTGTTTTGCAATGGATGGGTTTGGAAAAACTTAACTTAAAGCTATTTTTAAAAGCTTACTTAATAAGTTATTTTTTATATTATTATCTCATTATAAGTTATTTTCTATATTATTATGTCACTATCAAACTGTCATGTATATATATGACCGAATAAGTTGTGGCTCTTGTTAAACTCATTAAGTTGTTAATAAATAGATTCTTGTACATTGTAACAACTCAGTATGCAGAAATAACAAAATCTGACATAAAGGTAAATTCCTAAAAGCTGGGCTACAAAATTTAGGGTCTAAGCCCATTACATCATCCAAAGTTCCAAACTAACAATATCGAATTGAAAACAACTTAGAACATTCAACAAAATATAACTACGGCCATCTGCTAATCTGACTCTCTCTCAACTAGGCATCACACCTTGCGCTTTCCTGTATCGACTATCCGTCTCCTTGAAAATGGTTTAGTTTTAAAAATGGGGGTTAGACTAAAGGTCTGATAGTCCCCTCAAAAGCAACATCGGGGTTTTACCTCAAAATTTTCTCACAGTTTATAAACAAAACATTTAAAATAATTAAAAAATAAATGTTTCGTGCTCACACTCGCAACACATGTACTGGCCCTCGTTGCACTATGGGTCACACACACCTATGGCAGTGTATGGGCTCACACCTCCTTGGTTGGCCAGTACATGCCCCACCCATGCAAAGATCACACCATGCATATGCAAATGATAATGCACAGTTAAAAGCTACCATTTTAGAATTATAAAATCATGCATGCAACTTTTATTCAAAGTATAACTTTCACTTTAAAACATCTGCTAAAGTGAGAGAAACTCACTTGCTCGCGAATCCCCAACCAGAACTCGAACTGATCTAACTGCGCACCTAAGGTGACCCAAGTAAAAACACTGTCAACTCCTAGAGAACTAAAATTCCTTGGAACCTAGGTTCCCGGTGTCAGTCTTCCCGATAACCAGTTCCCTATACTAAGTTCCCGATATTATCGGGAACTTCATTCCTGATACCACTTCCCTATACTATCAACAACTCTTTACCGACGTCCACTTCCCGAATCTATCAGGAACCTCACTTCCCAATGTCCACTTCTCGAGTCTATAGGGACCTCACTTCCCGACCTATTTACTGAGTCTATCGGGACCTCACTTCCCCGACCAAGTTTCTGAGTCTATCGAGAAATGTTGTCCCGATGATAACCTATCGTGTGTCACGATTGCAACCCCAAACCTGACATTAATCTATCAATTTCGACCATTTAAAGTCTAGTAATCCAATTATCAACTCGATTGATTGCTAGATTGATCGATTAACTTAACTTCCATCACATTCCTAGTTGCTGATTTCGAACATAACCCACAACCAAGGTTTTAGGTTGATTTTTACCTTCTAAACCATAAAATTACAATCATAAATAGATGTGGATTGAGAATCCTTACCCGATGATGAATCCTTGAAAGAAAGCCTCACTAGATTAGGATGAATCCTTTCCTGCTTGCCTTACTGATCCCGATATACACACTCACACTATCAGATTATGGCCTAAAATGATAAGGGTCAGATCATCCTCTCTTATAAATACTTTGGGCCCAAGTCCAAATCTCCATTTTATTTTTACGTATTAATTCAATCCCAAAAATGGAATGGGTTATTTATATACATAATAAGATAAAATTACTAGTGATTTAAAAGGACATGTAATACACAAATATAATCCATGGTGATTCTGAAAATTTGCTTGACCATAGGATGCTAACGTCTAGACTCGAACCCGGATAGATGGGATATTTCACCATTTTCCTTAGGCCTTTTGCGAGTACACTTCCACCCTTGTAAACTTTTAGGCATATTCATTTCTAACTTTATTTATGTAGAATAACAGTTATTCCATAAATCAATTAGAACGATCATCTACATATTTTCTCAATTTGGTTATTAGTAAAAAAAATCTATATTTTTTATTGAACGTTTCTTTTTTTAAGATGAAATGAGCATTAAAAGAAAACAATGGGACTCATTTAAAAGCTATTACATGAAAATTTACTTAAGTAGATTTGTTGATAATTAGTTGATTCCATAGAATGATTAAATTTGTTATAAAAATAAAAGTGGGAGGCAAGAGTTAATGTAAAAAACTACCTGGTAATAACAACATTCTAAAACCGGTGTTATTGATAGTGATCAAATCCATTATAAAATGGGTAATGATATTTCCACATCTAGAATTACTTATTTCACAGGAACATTTACAAATTTACCCTTTTATCCTTTTCCTTTCCATAGCTAAATTAAAGGGAGAATTTCTTTTATGTCCTTCCAAAATTCATAAATTATTTCTATATCCTTCTAAACTTTTAAATTACCTCTATATCCTTCTAAACTTTTAAAACTCTCTTATATATCCAAATACCTATTTTAATAATTATTAAACTATTTAAATATCAATAATCACCATAATCAAATTTAATTATTTATAGAATTACCATATTACTCTTATGTTATTTAAACCTAAAAAAATTTATTTTATTTTCTTCCAAAAGTCTTTTATTTCTCTCTCCTCATTCATCATCTTCATCTTCATCTTCATCCTCTTTAAGGACAAAAACACACAAATCCTAAATCCAGCCATATCCATTTCGAAGAACATCAAATAATCAATTAGGAATAATATAAAGTCATAAACTAGTTCATTTCATTATAAATATATAATTATAAACAAAACATAATAAAAAAATCCCTATTCACCACCTCTTTGTCCCCCCTCCGCCTCGAAACCCTCTGCCCCCATCAAGTCTCTAAGTTTGAATCCTGTAGATGCTACCAACTGCCATGTCGGCCAAAGGGCCTAAAGATTGTTTGCTTCATGTCGATGGGGCATTTTATATGGACTCATGTTCCGATTTAATGATATATGTATATGTTGTATATATTCCATTAATCTTGCTAACAATTAAACTACCATTGTTTGAATACATATTTCATTGCCATTTTACTGCATATTTCTATCTATATCATTTCCCTAATACTTTCTTAATTAATCTTGGATTATTTGATGTTTTTCAAAATGGATATGGTTGGATTTAGAATTTAGGGTTTGCTGTGTTTTTGTTCTTTAAGGAAGATGAAGATGATGAATGAGGAGAAAGAAATAAAAGACTTTTGAAAGAAAATAAAATAAAATCTTTTTTTTTGTTTAAATAATATANAATAGGTATTTGGATATATAAGAGAGTTTTAAAAGTTTAGAAGGATATAGAGGTAATTTAAAAGTTTAGAAGGATATAGAAGTAATTTATGAATTTTGGAAGGACATAGAAGAAATTCTCCCTAAATTAAATGATTATTCTAAAGAGAGAAAATGTCAGGTTCTTTCCTTCCACGATGGAGAGAGAAAAATCCTCACCCCACTCCACCTATGTTGTACCACATTCGGGCTGAGCCCGATCGAGCCACAGCCGAGCCCGTCAATCGAGCCCGCACGAGGTACGCATGGCCTAATAAGTATTAAATCAAACCAAACGGGTACATAATATCTCAAGTAAACATAATTAATGAAATTTAATTCAACAAATTAAAAAAATATGACTAAATATGAATATGTGTATAAATGTGGATGTTAACTTTTGACTTTCAAGGATGGTAGCTATTCTAAAGATTTTAATAAAAGCTTTAAATGGAGAATAAGGTAAAAAATAAATAAAAATTGTTCACTTAAAAGAATTCTTATTTTAAAACTTGCAATATAAACCATATTGCTTTTAAGGACTCTCTTTATTATTATTATTTTTTTTAAAAGCAAAGCCAAGAAAATGTTAATGAACCAACCAAAAACAGTCTCCAAGATGGAGACAATAAACAACTACAATTTCAGAAAACAAAAGATAAACAAAAAGAATGAGACTTTAGTCACAACAATCTATTGGCCCATATAACCAATTATCCAAACTAAAGCCTTCCTGCTTGAACCTGCTTATAATCCAGATTGCGGATTGCCTTTGCATCCTCCTGAAAATAGATATTCAGATTTAATTTTCTCTAAGACTTGATCATTATTCGATAACAGGATACGGTTTCTCCATCTTCTTATACACCAAAGCACGGCAAATGGCGTTAAAACCCCTCCCTCGACCTGCTGATGCAAGGAAAATAGGTGGCAATTTTGAAAGTCCCGAACCAACTTTAGCCTGTTCCCGGACAACCCAAGCCAACTCCAAACTTTCCTCCATAAACCATCGATTTTAGGACACTTGAAAAAACAATGATCAACATCCTCAAGACATCCTTTACAAAATAAAATTCCGCATGCTGCACTTGAATACCCCTTTGAAACAGATTACTCCTCAAAGGCAAGGCATTAAGGAAGGACTCTCTTTATTATTATTAAGAACAAAAACCATTTCTATTTCTTAAAGGACTATCTTCACCAAAATGTATCCAACTTTACCCTTATTCCTATTGTTAGGGGTGTGCTCGGTTCGGTTTGGTTCGGTTTTGGGGTAAAACCGAAACCAAACCAAAAAC
>LUCG01080614.1:0-14007 GCA_001633085.1 Carthamus tinctorius | reverse complement strand
AAAAAATGAGATTGAATTGAAATAGAAGATTTGTGTAGGTTGACAAAAGAGAAAATAATATTTTAATTAAGATTGGATTGAGAAGGATTCTTCTGAGTAAAGATAGTCTTATACCCGAACACATTAACTTTTGCTATAGATGTCAATCATTTAAATACAAATAAATACAAAATGAAGTAGAAATAAAATTTGGTTTGAATGTTTATGTCAATCATATAAGTGGTAATGCCAGCTTTCAAAGTTGCTTTGTGGTTATTCTAACCCATAATGAATTGGCTATGGAGTTTTCACACACACTTAAATTCTGTGGTTAGAAATCAAACTAATACTTATGGTGGTTGAACATTTGTTAATTCGTCAAAATTTCATTATAAAAACATGGAACTTATAGTGTCAAGCTATAGATTATAAGATTCTTTTTCTATATAATTTGTTTAATTAAAAAGTTTTATTATAAATTTAAAGATTTCCTATTATAAATAAATATATAACTTAATTTTAATAATTATGATGGATTTTTTTTAAATGAAGATAATTATGAACTTCAACAAATATCGTTTATTAACCCCAATGGGGCAGCCTTCTGGTTAAGGCTTTGTGTTGGGGAAAAACCCACCCAAGTTCGAATCTGGGGGTGAGCAACCAGGGGCCACTGAGTATTAATCCCAGTGGAGCATGCTTTAGCTCTCCGTAAAAATTACAAATATCGTTTATTTGAACGTGTATCAACTGGTAGCTATTAGTTATATTTTATTGAGTTTAAAGTGCTTTAAGAAATTCCAGAGTAATTATTAACTTTGAAATTATCTAATAACTAAGATTTATACCCATAAGCTACATAAAGAGATCATATATCCATATTAAGATGATGTGGCAAACTGATATTAGTGCCACAACTTCCGATGGCATACTGATTATTTGACAAATCCAATGTCATTAATTTATTCAAATACATATGTTGCATAATTATTTCATTTCAAGCCCAATTCGTAATAAGCAGAGGACTAAAAACATAACTCCATTTTACAGATCCCTAAATGCTTGCAACGATGATGCCGTTGATGCGATGCAACTCATGGAGGATCTTGCTTGCATCCATTCTCTCTCTTGGAGATTCCATGGAGCATGCCAACCCGATTCTACCCAACGAAATTATTCCATCTTCCAATCTCTTCCACTTACTCACTTCATCCTCACGGGATCGACAATTCACATTTGCAGTTTCCATCTCTTCCTCGAGGGCATGCATTACTGTTGGTTCAACGATTTCCATGGCACGATGAGGCAACGCCATCTTCACATACTCATGGAGGTTCAGCCCTTCTCCAGAAAACTCGTCTGTAGGCCTCTTCCCCGTCATCATCTCTAACAACAAAATGCCAAAGCTGTAGATATCCCCTTGTTTTGTCATCTCACTTCCAAATCCATACTCTGCCAATAAACCCAACAAAATTATATGGTCAAAAGTTTTAAATTTTTGAGAACATTGATTTTAGAAAAATAGATTGTAATGCCCTCAAAGTTGAGTGTGAAATTCAATTTACAAATTACCTGGAGCTGCATATCCAATTGTTCCTCTTATTCCAATCGAAGTGCTTTCATGAGGTTTCAAAGGAAGGAACTTTGCCAACCCAAAATCACCAATGTGAGCTACCATGTCACTGTCAAGTAAAATGTTGTTGGGTTTCAAATCACAGTGAATTATAGGTATCTCACAGTCTTGGTGGAGATAGTGGATGGCATGAGCCACATCCAATGCAATCGTTACTCTTTGGCGAAGGCTTAATCTTCGTGGAGCTGCTTCTTCCGTCTCTGTTTCTTGTTCTTGAGAAGGATGTAGCCACCTATCGAGATTCCCATTTGGCATAAACTCATAAATCAGAGCTTTGAAATCATTGCCTTGATAATCAGCAGATGAGCAGGAAGTAATGATTTTTACAAGATTACGATGCCTTATGTTTTTTAAAGCTTCACACTCCGCCATAAAACTCTTGAAAGCTCCTTGGTTTTCCAGGTTTAGAACCTTGATAGCAACCATTGCACCACCTGCTTCAAGGATACCCTTATAAACAGCGCTGAAGGTTCCTGTCCCAATCAAGTTTCGTTCAGAGAATTCGTTGGTGGCTTTGCGTATGCTTCCATAAGAAATCCTTGAAAATGGTCGTCCAGGTGAAGCTTCTGTTGGTTGTGCTTGCCTCTTCTTTCTTTGCCAACAAAACAAGAAAGACAATGCCATTGCTAGAATTACAAGTGAGGAAAGTGGGACGACAACAAGAATAACACGGGAACCTTTCTTTGATCTTGCTACCATGTGGCACCTGGGTAGCCCAAGTTCAGGAATGCCTCCACAGAGCCTGTTGTTTCCATTTATTGAGATTATGCTTGCATTTGCGAATATACCTCTGTTGGGTACCTCTCCATCAAGATTGTTGAACGACAAATTCAAGAAAGACAAATTTAGTTGCTCCAAGAATATTGGAATCTCTCCAGACAAGTTGTTGCTAGAAAGATCTAGGTCCCTGATACCTCTTAATTCTCTAAATGCAAGAGGTATTAGACCTTCAAAGGAATTTTCTCCAAGATCCAAGTACTCAAGGCTTGTGCAGCTTGTGATGGCACCTGGGATTTCTCCGACCAAATGATTATGTGATAGATCACACGTCATTAAGTTTTTGAGTTTTTGTATCTCTTGGGGAAGTGGTCCAATTAAATCATTTTGAGAAAGAGAGAGAGAGATCAAGGAGGATAGTTGAAAAAGCTCTTTGGGTATTAGGCCACTAATATTGTTTGTCGAAAGGTCTAATTTCATCAAACTCTTACATTTACCAAGACTTGGTGGTATTTGTCCTTGTAATCTATTATATGACAAATCCAACTTATTTAGTGATGACAGATTTCCCAGATCAGGAAGGTTCCCGGTGAAGTTGTTGTATTCCAGGAATAAAATTACCAAGAACCGAAGATTACCAAGCTCATTGGGTATTAGACCTGTGAACTGATTATAAGACACAAATAATTCTTCTAACTCCAAATAATTTCCAATCCCAGAAGGCAGCGTGCCGTAGATGAAGTTATTATCGAAATATAGATGTTTGAGTTGAGATGAGAGATTGCCTATAGAACTAGGAAGCACTCCTCGGAATTGGTTCCAACTAAAATCTAAGATTTCAAGGTTGCTACAATTGATCATGGAATCAATGAAGTTCATCCCATTAGGTTCCCAACTTCCTAAACGGTTGTTGTATAGTCCAAGAAACCTAAGATTTGGTAAACCTCTGAAGTTTATGTTAACTTTCCCAGTGAAACCATTCTCGTCTAAGAGAAGCTCTACCAACTGTGAACAATTAGAAAAGGAGAATGGTATGCTTCCTGTCAGGTTGTTGCCCCACATTTGGAAAACCTCAAGATTACCTAGCTTCAAGCCTATATCTTTTGGTAGACCTCCACTAATGTGATTGTCTGCGAGACTAAGAATCGTTAAAGATGTTAAATTGTACAAGGATGGAGGGATCATACCATGCAGTCGGTTCCCACCAAAACCCATCTCTTTCAAATTGTGCAATTGACCAAAAATATCTGGAATGAGTCCTCCGAATTGATTGTTCATGGCCGATATGGTTTTGAGAGAAGTGAGGTTTGCAATGAAAGACGGTATTCCTCCGGTGAAATTGTTATCATGAATGGACAAGACTTGAAGCTTCACCAACGAACCCAGTTGTTGTGGTAGCTTGCCAACTAGTTTATTTCCGGACAATCTAAGAACACCGAGTCTAGTGCAGTTTGATAAACTGGCTGGAACTTCGCCTTCAAAAGAGTTGTTGCTAAGCATTAGGTTCTCCAACCTGAATAAACCACCTAGTTGCGGTGGGATTACACCATTGAAGGTATTATTGTTTAGCCATATCTCTCTGAGAAAGGTCAAATTCCCAATCTGAGGAGATAAAGAACCAACAAGGCCTTTAGATCCAAGTTCCAATCTGGTGACTCTAGGATGGCGGCGACCGCATGTAACACCTTGCCATTGGCAGAAATGAAGGGATGTGTTCCATGTGTCGAGAACTCGTTGTGGATCATGGGTTATGCTCAATTTGATCCCCAAGAGCGCAAGGTGGTCGGTATTGTTTCCGGCAAGTGAGGCAATGGCAAGGGTTGCTGGCCATAGCAATGCTATTACATGGAAGAATAAAGAAAGGTATTCCATGAACAACTTTTTATTTGTTTTTCTAGGCACATATGTTTCTGGTATTCAAGATCTCCAAGACATTATAAAGCATTCTTTTGAACTCACTGTGGAAAATTATTGAGTCCTGCCAACAGTACTATAGTATGATGGGACTGAACTAAAAGCATTGACCCACTTAGTCTTGTTTTCTTTACCAAAAGAGTTTTGGCTTTGTTTTCTTTATTGAAAAAGTATTAATTAGGGGACGTCCACCAAAGGCTTACCGAGTAAACGCTTACCAAAAAGAGTCACTTTTCTCGCTTGCCTTATCAGATCAGCTAACATTTATGCCCACCAAAATGAATTGTTGGCAAAGGTCTTTTACCCCAATAAGTGCCAACCGGGTAAAAGGCTTCTCCGTCACTTACCGGGTAAGATTTTTGGACCTCCGAGTAAGGTAAGTAACAACCAGCAAATTAGCCTTTTGATCCTTTGTTTAGACGTCATCACATGACATATTACAAATTTACAATTGATATAATTACATACGGTGCGGTTTCAGAAGGGGAAAATAATCAATAAATCTAAAATTTTGACTAGCATCATGAAAGAGAGAGTATAGAGTTGGGAAGAACGACGGTTCCAATTAAGTCAATTTAACTGATTGCTTAATCTTATTTTATGATCCTAATTTTTAATATTACTTTTATGATGATAAAGCTCATAAAGGTGCTATGATTTTTATTACTTTATAAATCTATTTGAATCGGATTTGAGCATTTAACTGTGAGGTTTCCAGCGGGGGATCGGGTGTTTACTATTTTCGAATCCTTGAGTTGGTAAGTTATTCTTTAATTAGTTAAAGTTGGTCACATTTTTAAAGACTTTTCAAATGAACCAAATCATCATAGACGGTGTATATAAAGAAACCTGAAAAATAATCGAAACAATTCATATTCGAATTAAAGATCGATCACACAAATAAATCAGTAATTCTAATTCAAAAACTTGTTAAAAATGTATGCTTACACATGACTTGGATGACATTAACTTGGAAGAAAAACTGAGAGATGAGAATGACATGACAAAAAAAGTCTTAATGGTATTCAATGAGTTAGGAAAGAAATGTGGGCATAATAATGGAATGAGCGTATAAGACACTCTTAAAAGTAAGACCAAGACTTGGGAGCCAAAGACAAATAAAACTTGATTGCAATGTCCCCATGCTTCACTTCAGTCCCCATCAAATTCAGAAAAAACTCAAATTTGATTGTGAAAGTGAAGTTGAGAGAGCGTTACGAGACATATTCAATCTGAATAATACAAGATTATTCAGACTGGATATTATGCATTACTCAAGGTGAATAATACAATATTCAGACTGAATAATACTCATTACTCAAGATGAGTAATACAGTATTCGGAATGAATAATACAAAACGCATTATTCAGTCCGAATACTGTATTATTTAGACTGAATATGAGCCGAATAGGACACGTGGTCGACTCTCGATTGTGTTCACGTTTGCAATCAAANCTGGTCAATAAAGGCGGCTTTGACCGGGTCCCCTCCTTTAATAATCTTCACCCTCCCATGAATCGCGTCAATCCTCCGTGATCTCGTCCACCGTAACCGAGAGCTTGCCTGGAGTCTTTCTGTAACCCTGAAACACTTCCCTTTGTACTCAACACTTGCTCTCATCAAAGCAGATCACCTTTGGAGGCCCAAGATACTAGATCTTATATCCTATTAAGCCACAAGCTCAAACTTGCCCAGGTCCAAAAGAAATTATTGGCAAGAAGCTTGTTTAACTCAACATCAACAAGAAGCTGCATCACAAAATAAAGCAAATAAAATGATTGTATTATACACAAATTGAACAGCTATTAGAATAAGAGGAACTATCAGGTATACAACTCCAAGTAGTAAGTTATTTGAATTTCACTTGAAATTTTGAACCCATTACAATCAATTTCTTCTAGAACCCATCTTTCAGAAAACTTCAAAGCAATGTTTAATCATAATTTATGTACGCATATATCGTTTTCTATTTTTGTGGGTGGCAGAGTATGGACTTGGAAGCAAGATGACAAAAGAAAGGGATGTCTACAGTTTTGAGATCTCGTTGTAAAGGATGATAACGTGAAAGAATATTAGCATCAAAAGCAGGACAGATTCCTACGAGCCTTTAAAGCAGTGGATAGCTTCCTTATAGCCTTGATTATCTTCGCCAAGCAAATCACAACAAAATTCACTAATTTGTCAACAATTTGATGAGCCTTTGCTTCAATACTGCTAACAGCAATGTATCAGGAAGAACCAAGCCTTGTATCTATATAAAAAGACGATCATTTGGAAGAACTCGTCAAAAACTAACATCACAATCATCATGGAGGTTCACTTACGATGATTCCACGTTGTTCAGGGTTTCTGGGGGACTAGTCGGTTGCATAAGCTGACCTCAAGATAACAAAAAATAACAATATAAGAAATCATGTGTATAAGCACCGCCAAGAACTGCACATCCTCGAAATCAGACCTCTGAACCTCACAAGCAAGAATATGTTTAGCATTTTTCTTTCAAACACGGCTTGAGCAGGTAAATCAGAAAGTTCCTAGAACACCTTCTCGTTATTCATTTGTCGTCACGTCAGCATACATTTAGCTCTGTCAATAGCGTTGTCTTTGTTGTTTTGTTGGCGAAGAAAGAGAAGGCATGCACAACCAACTGCTTCAACTGGGGAACCATTTTCAAGGGTTTCATATGGAAGCATCCGCAAAGCTACCGATGAATTCTCTGAACAAAGACTGATTGGGACAGGGACTTTCAGTGTGTTTATAAGGGTATCCTTGAAGCAAGTGCTGCAATGGTTGATATCAAGGTTCTAACGCTTGGAAACCAAGGAGCTTTGAAAAGTTTTATGGCGGAATGTGAAGCTTTGAAAAACATAAGGCATCGTAATCTTGTAAAAATCATTACTTCCTGCTCATCCGTTGACTATCAAGGTAACGATTTCAAAGCTCCTATTTATGAGTTCATGTCAAATGGGAGTCTCGAAAGGTGGTTACATCCGTCTCCTGAACAAGAAATTCAGAATGAAGAAGCAGCTCCAAGAAGATTAAGCCTTCGCCAAAGACCAACGATTGCAATGGATGTGGCTCATGCAATCCATTACCTCCACCATGAGTGTGAGATACCCATAATTCACTGTGATCTGAAGCCAAGCAACATTTTACTTGACAACGACATGGTTGCTCACATTGGCGATTTCGGGTTGGCAAAGTTCCTCGTTTCTCCCATTTAAACCTCACCAATGCAGCTGTGTTGGAATAAGAGGAACTATAGGGTATGCAGCTCCAGGTAATCGATAAATTGAACTTCACCCAAAATTCTTAACCCATTACAATCTTTCGCCAGAACCCATATTTTGTATAAAAAAAATGTTGGCAGAGTATGGTCTTGGAAGCGAGATGACAAACGAAGGGGATATCTACAGTTTTGGGATATTAGAAATGATAACAGGAAAGAGACCTACGGACCCGGTTTTTGAAGAAGGGTTGAACCTGCACGGCTATGTGATGATGGCATTGCCTGATCAGCTCATGGAAATCGTTGAACGGGCGCTACTGCATGACATGGAAGACGAGATGGAAGCTGCAAATGTCAACCACCGCCGTTCTGTAGTGGATGAAGCGAGAAGGTGGAAGAGATTGGAAGAGGGCATGATTTCGTTGGCTAGAATCGGGTTGGCATGCTCTATGGAATCTCCAAGAGAGAGAATGGATGTGACCAAGATCGTTCACGAGCTGCATCACGTTAGTCGCATCCTTGCCAATAATTAGGATGTGTAAAGCACTTTATAAGCATTCTAGTTGCATAATGATAAGACTAAAGTTTGCTGGTATGCAATATCCATATACAGATAAGATACTAGTTCCAAAAAGTTAAAAGGAAAACCACAAATCATAGTTACATCAACATTTGTTCCACCCAACGAAATATATACCTACCACGTCACAAATTAGTTATAAAAGACTAGCCATCATTCTAATTCTGAAATTATACAAGTTCCGCAGACCTTGTACTACTGTCGAAATCCAGAATGCAAGTCATTTGGCTAGTTTATTAGTCAACAACTAGCTTTTCAACATGTATCTAGTTTATCATCCAACATCTACCTTATACGCTACTTCGCGAGACACAACCCACGTGTGCTTTACCCTTTGCAAAGCTATGACATTCGGAAAAGTAGAGGGATAATCAACATGAAAAGCAGATGAGCAGGGCACTCAGAAGCGAAGTAAATAAATATAAGTAGATATAACGCAAAGACCAAAGCCAGGCTGAATATACTCTTACAGAACTGAATGAAACCAGTCAAGATTGTGTTAAAATACTGCAAAATCATCATATTGAACAACATGAACTTTATGCTTACCTTTTCGCTTCCAGATGCTCTGTTACTGTCACAAGTTCTCTTCCTCTTGCTGTGGAAATTGATCTTATACTCATTGGCTTCATCAAGGATTTGGTTTAACAACTCTTTTCTCTATCCTCTTCTTCTCTTCTAAACGCGATGCATTTTATCTGTCATGAGATTAAAACAAAGAATAACTGAATACTCATATTACAGTGGCAGTAATTGAGCCCACAAAAGAATAAACAAAATATTTGTCCACCAAGAACATCAGACTACTTTGTAATCAAAACATGTTATGGTACAAATTAAAAATTCATATCATATAGCTATATCATATTGCCATTCAAATTTAGGCATTTGAATATATACAAATTGTGGACACTCTATAGCCTTTTATATGTGATGCAAACCGAATCAATTACAACAAAATTTAAAATATGATTTGTATTAAAATTGATTTCCAGGCACTTCGAGACTGCCGGATGTCCCAAGGGTTTCACCCAAATCACACACAAACTGATTGATACCTTTCTAACTGCCAGTCCCTTTATTTAAAACAATATGTTTCAGCAATTATTAATAGAGTTCTTTTGGCAAAAGGGTACAAAACTGTTTAGACAATCAAAAATAGATAACAGATGCAATCACAGCCAGATGGGAGTCTCGAAAGGCATCGTAATCTTCTAAAAATCATTACTTTTTGCTCATCTATTGATTTTCAAGGTAACGAATTCAAAGCTCTTATTTATGAGTTCATGCCAAATGGGAGTCTCGAAAGATGGCTGCATCCGTTTTTGGAACAAGAAATTCAGACCGAATAAGCAGTTCCGCAAAGATTCACCAAAGATTAACGATTGCAATAGATGTAGTTCATGCCGTCCATTACCTCCACCACGAGTGAGATGCCCATAATTCACTATGATCTGAAGCCATTGACAACGACATGGTTGCTCACATTGGCGATTTCGGTTGGCAAAGTTTCTCCCACTAAAGCCTCACCAAAGCAGTTCTGTTGAAATAAGAGGTACTGTGGGTATATGCAGCTCTAGGTAATCGATAAATTGAGCTTCATCAAAGATTTTGAACACAATCTTTTTCTAGAACCCATATTTTGTATTTCTTTTCTGTTGGCAGAGTATCGTCTTGGGAGCGAGATGACAAAAGAAGGGGATATCTACAGCCTTGGAATAATGTTGCTAGAAATGATAACAGGAAAGGGATCTAGGGACCCGGTTTTTGAAGAAGGGTTGAACCTCCATGGCTCCATGGCTCCATGGCTATGTGATGATGGTGATACCTAATCAGCTCATGGAAATCGTTGAACCAACAGTACTACATGACCTGGAAGACGAAATGGAAGCTGCAAGTGTCAACCGCCATCGTTCTGTTGTGGATGAAGCGAGAAGGTGGAAGAGATCGAAAGAGGGCACGATTTTGTTGGCTAGAACTGGGTTGGAATGCCCTATGGAATCTCCAAGAGAGAGAATGGATGCGACCAAGATTGTTTGCGAGTTGCATCGCATCGATGGCATCCTTGTCATAATTAGGATGTGTAAACTGTAAAGCACTTTATAAGCATTCTAGTTGCACAATGTTAAGACTAAAGTTTTCTGGTATGCAATACCCATATACGATAATATTCTAATCCCAAAAGTTCAAAGAAAAACCACAAACCATAGTTACATCAACATCCGAAACTCCAATTCTCCCCCTCAAATAATTTTATATCAACATAAACAAGAGGTGAACAAAACAACATTAAAAAACTAGGCAACAGCAACAGCCTCTGCGGTGGTAACAGCTGCAGTAGGAGCGGCAGAGGCGGCATCCTTGGCGGCAGGTGGCGGTGGGGAATGTTTGAGGTGGAGAGGGGTGTCGTGTTTGAGTTTTATGAGGATCTGCCTCATCCTCGACAAATCAGTTGGCTTTCCAGGCTTGGGACCTTGGATCATGACAACAGAAGGTTTCTTGTCCTGGTCCTTCTTCGCCCCTCTAGTCTCTATAACTGGCACTTCCTTGGGAATGAGTTCCGCAATTGCCTTCCAGTAACTCTTGTCAGCTTCTGCATGGAACCTATCCCGCCCAGCCACATATACCTACCATGGTGCAAATAAATTATAACATGGTTCTTGTAGAAGACTACACCATTTAGCGTACACCACTGAACTCGGGTGAAAAGAATCAAGGTGATTTTTGAAATTCAATTAGTCGAAAAGGGAGGCGAATGACATGAGGGGGTGCCCATTTCGGGTTCAAAGTCCCTCAAAATGTCGTTGACACCCATTCAGTCTAAATTCATGACAACTGCATAACTAGTCGAACTCACAAATGCAAATCATTTGATTATATACACTTGTGAAGTAGAGCAATCTATACTATTGCATAATGATTCATAACAAGAATATTCTACAAAAGGCAAATGATTGAAATTGATTTCAGCCATTATGCGAATGCAACATCCAAAGACAGGTCATACAGCAGCTACCGATATCATAGGTGCATGCGAAAATGACGGCTCTGTTACGGGCAGGTTTGGCAACCATGCCCTAACCTAATTCTTGAGATCACTGAAACAGCCCTGTTTGGTTAGCCACAGCCCACAAGCTAGTTTATAGGTTAGCCTTTTGTAATGCTGCTTCAAAAGAGTCTCATACCCTTTTTCCAACTATGCCCTTTATATTTTTCAGATTAATTTTTGCATGTCCTTTTAGCTCATTCTACATTGTCGTCTAGCTTATCAACTAGTTTTTACCGAACATGACTAGTGTATCGGCTAACAGCTAGCTTTTCAACAAACAACTATATAAGTGGACGAGGTGGAGAATACAAATATAAGTAAATATAATGCAAAAACCAAAAGCCAACAAGTAGTATATGGCTTATACTACTCTTATATAACCTGAATGTTATCAGTTAAGATTGTATTAAATACTGCAAAATCATCAAATTTATCATGAAATCGGACAGCATGAACTTCATGCTTACCTTTTCGCTTTCCCGATTAGTTGCTATGTTACTGTCACAGATCATCTTCCTCTTGTTGTGGAAACTGATCTTATACTCGTCGGCTTCATCAAGGATTTGGTTTAACAACTCTTTCTCTATCCTCTCCTTCTCTTCTAAACGCAATGCATTTTGTCTGTCATGAGAATAACACAAAGAATAACCGAATATTCATATTACACTTGTGGCAATTGAACCCACAAAAAAATAAACCACATAATTGACAACAACATGGATGCCAAGTATAACAAGCTACTTTGTAATCAGAACAAGTTATGATTTCGATTAAAAATTCATACGACATCCGAATATCAGATTGCCATCTGAATGAGTCAAATCAGGACTAGTCATTTGATGAGGCGATTTGATATCCAATTAGATGGATAGTGATATGATCCACTAGAAACACATCCAACCAGATGCATCATATAATCCACATAGATCCATTTATATTTATTTTTATCAGCTAAATTTAGTGGAGCACTTTGTGCTTGTCATATAAGTTTATGAAGTGTAGCAATTAAACTTTTAGCATGATTCAATTATAAACCAATTACACAGGTATACACCTTTCCATCATGATTCAATTGTAAACCAATTACACAATAAGGTAGTGGACCAAAATGATTTCAGTTCAGTAGATCTCCAGTCGATTTAGGATGCTTGCCAATACTGACAATTAGGAAGTATTTTTTGTCCCAAACATTGTTTCGGTTTCTAGCCTGGAGTAGAAACTTTATGTTACATTTTCTAGCAGTCGTCCTACCAGCAAATTTCCAATAACTTAGGACATCTCCAATGAAGTGACTTATAAGAACCCACTTTTTGTATTCTTTTTGGCTACATCATTACAATACAACTTGCGAAATTAAGAGCCTCCATAAAACCGAGTAACTTAAAAGACCCTCTTTTGTGAATTGTGAGCCCCGTGTACTTTTTCCACCATTAGTTTTTATACATCTTTCTAATAAAAGAACTACTAACATAATAACAATTCACACAAAATTCTAAGCCAAGAACTCAAAATATCTGTGACTTATAACAACTCTCTCCACTATGGTATAAGAACCTAACATTGTAGATGCTTTTATATGCCTAATAATTATCTTTCATTAATTAAACAATTAGTAAGCCAATTCAGCAATTGCTATATCAAAACAGAGTTTTTTGTATTGAAATTACAAAACCATTTAGACAATCAGAAATAATGACAGTCAGATTATTTGTGATTGTCTAAAGAATACTCTAGAACCATATCACTAATAGGTTATCCTGATTAAGACTCAAGTTCATCATACATCCACACTACTGATCAAGGCATGCATACATATTTGATAAAATTAATATTCGGTCAATAGTAACAATAACAATAATAATTAAACAGTCGATGATCTCTTGTAAATTGTAATTAAATAATATTAAAAAGAATTAATGAAAATAGATATAAAAAAAAAACACCGACCTTCTCCACTCTCTAAGAGCAAAACCCTCCTCAGGCTGCATCTCCGATGGTGGAGGCAAAACCGATCCCTCCGATTGAAACGATGACAATTCCGGGTGGTCGGGAGATAATCCTTCGCCGGAAACGTAGATCGGCGTCGATGATGGATAATCGGATACCTGCGACTCTTCGGTACCCAAAATAGAAGAGTCTTGACCTAGGGAATCAGGGTGAACCGGAGCGGCGAGCGATTCATCGAAGGAAGACGACATGTGTGTTTGACTACCTTGGCTCTCAATCACTCTCAATGTTGGGTTGTCGAAACTGTTTTCTTTTTCCTTTATAAAATGAGAGACGTTAATGGCTTTATTTATAACAGACCCATTTCAGGCTGATGGGTCGGATTTAATCCAATTATCCAAACAAGGCCCAATGGCCCATCCAGTATTTTCCACAATAAAGATGATATCCGACGAATTTCTTAGATCTTTTTTATAAATAGAGGGTCATATATTAAGGTTATGTTTGGGAACTAGCTGATAAGCTAGCTGGTAACCTAGTTGTTGATTAATAAGCTTGTTATTAGGCTATGTTTGGTAAACCAGCTGATAAGCTAGCTGATGACTGATAAGCTAANTAGCTTATGAACAAATTATGTTTGGCAAAAACTAGCTTATGAGTATGTAAAATGACCAAAACGGACATCTTTAATAAATAATCAATTATAACTATTTAATAATATAATTAAAACAAATTTCTAATAATATAACTAAAATAAATTTCTNATAATATAATATATTGAAATAATATAGAATTGATTATTATTAATATATATATACCCACTAAATTTAGAATTTGTTAAAACAAACCTTAGGAAAATTTGCATTAACTTATAATTTAATTTACTATTAAATATAATAAAAATTTATCAACTGCATTCTTAAATAATTAGTAATTTAGAAAAATATAATTAAGAACT
>LUCG01080560.1:0-19948 GCA_001633085.1 Carthamus tinctorius | reverse complement strand
GATTAAAACAACACTTATTTGGTAAATATGTTTTAAAAATACACTTGTTTGGTAAATAAGTCTAATAAGAATTCGAATCCCACCACATTCATTAAATTCGGAGGATACCGGCGGAAAAGGTGATACGTCGTCGTTTTCATACTACTCATTCCCAAAAGCATCGGCGATTCGAAAGAAAATCCCAAATTCATCTCCCTCTTCAAAACCCTAAAACTAAGAATTCAGTTCAAATAAAAAATGTCCGCCGATGACTTCACCAGAGGCGTTGAGGACGGCTTGAGGCTGTCCAAACGCATATACTTCGGCAAAGACAGATCGGTGGCGCCGCCCAAGACTATGACGGCCATGGAAAAAGCTTCACGGTCGTTGTACCCTGTGTCGCCTATGGTGTATGCCGTCATATCGAATCCAGGGATCGTTGATAACCCTGACGTGCCGAGTTATCAGCCTCATGTCCACGGGAGGTGCGATCCGCCGGCCTTGATTCCGCTTCAGATGAACGGGATCGGCATTGAGGTCGATTGTTATCTAGACACGGCTTTCGTCACCATGACTGGTTCCTGGAGAGTTCATTGTGTTATGACAAGTGCTGCCTGTGATTGTCGTCTCGCGATTCCTATGGGTTTAGAGGTACTTTTTTTTTTTGAAAATCTGAAATTTATTTTCCTTCACCAACTCACACTTAAATTTTTATTTTTTTTGAATTTGACTGGAATGCGAAATTCTCGGACAAGGTTGTTAGGAAGGAGATTTATGTTTTTTTCTCCAATAAAAAGATAATTTTGATAGTTTTCTAAATTTGTAGCTTTATGACCCGTAAAAAATATATAATTTTTTTTAGTTTAACTTGTTATGGTATTTCCGGTATCAATCTTGTTCTGGAAATCTTGGTATAAGACAAAGGAATTTTAAAAATATAAACGAGTTGCTAAAGTTGAAGAAATGAATTGGATTTATTAATTTTGGTCGACTTTATTTATTGTTCTCAAGTAATATTGCATCATTTGGCTAACAGGGTTCAATTCTAGGTGTAGAGGTTGAAGTCACCAAAAAATCATACATGACACAGCTTGTTGTGATGGATGAAAAGGGGGAAACAGAAAGCGTAGCCAAACCTGAAGGTGGAGGCTTTCTGAAACCTCACATCTTTACCTTGACGATACCGCAGGTTAAAAGTTGCAAAACGGCGTCTCATGATTTTTTCTATTATTGTAAAAGTTGAGCATAGTTTGACTTGCATCAACTTTATCCAGGTTGATGGTGGTTCAAATATTTCAGTCAAAGCAAGATGGTCCCAGAAAATTATTTATAAAGATGGTGAGTTCAAATTGGTCGTTCCTTTCAGTTTCCCAGAGTATGTCACTCCTGCCGGAAAGAAACTCTCAAAAAAGGAAAAGATACAACTGAACATTAACATTGGCTTGGGTATGGCAGTTGAGTGTGGGAAAACTAATCATCCTCTAAAGGTGTAACTTGCATCCCTTTATTCTTCATCATTTATCACATATCTATTGAAACTCTCGTCATAATAACTAAGTGAAAAACTTCACTCTATTTTAGGAACGGAAGCGGGAAGCAGGGAAATTCGCTTACTTGTATGAAGCAGAAGTTCTTACGTGGTCAAGCACAGATTTTGTGTTCACATACTCCGTAAGATTCTACCATGTCGATTGAACATTTTATTTTTGAATAAACTCCATCAAGTGAATTGTGAAACGTACTGATTTATTAAATATGGATTGTATCTCTGAGGGAATTTCTTATCGAGCTTAAAAAAACATTCACCATGTTTCTGTTTCAGGTTCCTTCAAGCAGTGGATTTGGTGGTGTCCTTTTGCAGTCTCCATCATCACTCAGTATTGACCAAAAGGAGTTGTTTTCTTTGTATCTATTTCCAGGGACTGATCACAGCAGAAAGGTTGGATCTAGATCTTTATGTTTCTCTTGTATGTAACTGAATCTGGTGAAAGGATGATTGAATAGAATAGTAGTTCGTTACACATAATTACCATAGTGATCATCTAGTCTCTGTATCATCAGCCAGTCTAGCTACAGATTCTTCCAAGTTTCAAGCCTAGGTAGCTCCCTCCTGGCAGAGTTCTTTTAACTCTAATTACATAATAAGCCATGCGAGATACTCATTGATCTGAAATGTGGTTACTTTACGTCTCTGAGTCTGTCAAAGTTTGATTGTCGGCTTTAAAGCTCAAGCTAGTCTTTCATGAAACTAAAAGAATGAGGGTTTGTTTATGTTTGCATTAAAACCCAGGGGAGTAAAGAAATAGCCCCTCTTTTGACATTTTGGTCCCACCTCTTCATGTTAGGGTGTTTTATTTTGATGTCCACTTTCTTAAAAAGCATCTTTGAATCTTCATTTTCCCTTATATTGAAACAGCAAGTTGCTATCTATATTGATTTTCTTCCTTTTCTTATACATCTGGTCTGTACTGAGAAATAGGTCCGACATCAGAGTTGAATTCTATCTGAACTGCTGGTCATATGGTTTTGTTTAAAATCTGTACAAGAAAGGTGACATAATGGTGTATTTTATCTGTTCAAAGTATTTAAGGAACATTCAAAACTTCAATTACCCAGAGTGGTTTGGATTTGATTTAAGAAATCAATAGAGACTAATATTCTGAGATAGCCTTTCTCATACCACCTTCTTAGTCAATATTTTTAGCAGAAGGGTTGTATAGTGAGAAACCAACAATAACAGGCTGAGAGCATAGAAGGGAAAAAGAATAGTAATGCGAATGATCTAACGAGTAAATGTGATACTTTTACTCAAACCGTATTTGTGTGGTTCACCAAAAGCTTTCTCCATTTACAGTTGTGAATAAATCAGAGTTGCATCTCTTCATCGATGACAATTTTTGTGAAAATGGCTTTAAGATTTCATGTTAGTAGTCTAATCCTATAGCTTACATATTTTGAGTATTGGTTTCAGGATTGTTCATTTTGTCTGGAATTCTAATTCTTGCTATTCATATAATAGGTGATCCGGAAGGAAGTGCTTTTTGTGGTGGATATAAGTGGAAGCATGAAGGGAAGAACAATCGAGGCTACAAAAAATGCTGTCGTAGCAGCACTGTCAAAGCTGGATCAGGGGGACTCATTTAGTATAATGGCATTCAATGATCAGACTTACTTGTATTCATCAAAGATGGAGTTGGCAACTAAAGAAGCGCTTGACAACGCAACTGCATGGATTGACATGAATTTCATAGCAGGTGGTGGTACAAACATGTCGATCGCTCTTGATCAGGTTATTTTCTTTCATTTGTGAGTAAAAGATGTTTCATGTAACAACAAAATGTTCAGTTTTTCTTCTATTTTAATTTCCATGCAAAGTGATGTTACTTTGGAATTGTCAGTTATCTTCTAATTTGTGGAGCACCTCTGGTAACAAACTATCTGACAGCTTTTTGGTCCTTTCAAATGATTTTTGAGACTATAACTTCAAGCAATGAAATGGAACTCCATATGTTCAATGGTTATCGCAACTGCAGTTTCTTTAAACCATGTTTCTCAATGCCAATATGTCACCTATATGTGTATCAAATAATACTGATATTCTTAGTAATGAATTCTGTGTCTGCTTTTCTCATTGTGATTCTGTGTTGCTGTATCAGGCCATAGAGATGTTATCTGGAACCAAGCACTCAATTCCAATAATTTTCTTTATAACTGATGGGGCTGTTGAAAATGAGAGAGAAATTTGTGAAGTGATGATAAAGCAACTAAGGAATCAAGGATTAGATCTGTGCCCACGCATTTATACATTTGGCATAGGTACTGATTTTGTTAGAAAGTTGCTACCGCTTCAGTGTTTCTTACTCTTAAACCTTATAAACTTTACAGGAAATCTTAGCTTTTACATCAGTACAACAGCATGATTTCTGTTGGTAGTTGTAAATTCTCTCTCTACTTACCAAGGGTGGGATGGATATTTTATCTGTGACTTGGTCACATTGTTATGCAGAGAAACATGACTTACGATTGTTTGTTGTGGCTTAATTGGGACGAACCCTCATCCCCTTGCTTAATGCAATAAGCCATATTCATTCCAACTCTACAGTCCCCATTTTATGTGTGAAGATGCCATTTGGAATTCTTTTAAAACCAGAATTTGATTTAACATACTCTTAATTTAATAGTTAAAAAAATTCAGTAATATTTTTTTAATGTGATGTATTTCTCATATAATATAGTTCTAAACCAAACCAAATCAAGCTATGTATTTCATATTATAATTCTCATAATATCAGTAATTAATTACATTTATCTTGATTTACCAAAATTTTACATTGTATCTATGTTTTTCAACATACTTTTAACTATTAATTAACTAATTTTATTAGACTCTGTAATCAACTAAACGCTAAAGAAAAAAATATATTAGACTATGATATGTTATAATTCTCATAATATTAAACTAATTTTAATATACCTGTTGTTTATAATGTCTTGTAAAAGATGTCTATGATTCAATTATGTGGTCAGCCATGTATTTCTCACTCTATTTTTGAATATTATTATGATGTTTTTGTTGCATTTAAATAAATATTTTCATGGTTTTATCTTTTATGTTCAATGATAATTTAAGTTGCTAATATTGTTGTGCTAATATCATTGGATTATATCATTACGTTAGATCTACAATCAATACAACTTCCTTTTTTTATGAATAATCCGTGTATTTTATGGTATAAAGTGGTTTTAAATATAATTGAAGTGATTAATGAATTTATCTCATTATGATAGATCAAATAGTTATTATTAAGAACTCATAAACTAATATCTTTTTGTCATTGAGAATTCTATTCAGAAATTTTATAGAAGTCAGTTTCCATTAGCACTTAATCCGGACTGAAGAGTAAAATGGTAAATTCTGCCATTCAGATAATTTATTGAACAAAAACAACAATTTATCTCAAGTCATACGGATGGCATAATAGAAAAACAAACATATAGCCTTTATAGTACTTGTTATGCTGCTTTCTAGGGGGATTTGTCCTGCAAAATAAGGTAACCATCACTCCACAGCCATCATGAGGCAGGTGGGCGGTGCCCTGAGTCGAACCCCAGACCTGACACCGATTCTGCTAGGCTAAAGCCGTGGGGACAAGGGTGAATTATTTGACAAGAATAGGGAGAAAAAATGAGCTCTTTGGTTGTGAATTTGGAGGTTTAACTGCATTATGGTTTCTGTTCCTTTTTTTCTTCTGATGAAGTTTGTTGTATTCAGCTTGTTTTTGTATTTTTTTGTAGGTTCGTTCTACAATCAGTATTTCTTGCGAATGCTTGCAATGATAGGTAGGGGCCATTTTGAGGCTGCATCTGATCCAGGTAATCCATATTTCTTTGACACAAGGGAAAGAGTTTTGCACAACATTATTTGTTTCAAAGCTACATGAATTTGAGAAGTTGTTTTATGAAATAAATCAAATAATGAAGCATGGAATCCCGCTTTAGTACTTTGTTCTAGTTCCTCTTAAAGGTAAAGAGTCCCTTCTTTGTTCTAGTTTCTTGCATATCTTGTTCCTGGTTTCCGTAGTAACAATACAACTTGGATGTGTTGGTATTACTATTTTTCATCATGTCTCTGTCTTAGGAACACATCGTGCTTGTTCAGAGACGTACAAATATCTTTTGCCCTTATACTTATCTTTGGGAGGGAATGGCCTTTGTACTCTGTAGCATGCACTGATGTTGCACTTGTTATTTTCTTCATGCATTACAAGAGCTATCTGTACTCTGTATAGTCTAATAATGGAAGCAGAAAATATTGATTTTGGACTTCTATTCACTTGAAGATAATTGTGACTTTGATGCTTGCTTTGTTTTTGTAGCATCATTTTCAATTATGTATTTATATTTATTACATAAGACAACAATGTAGCTCATGTTTTTAGAGAGGCATGGTGCCTCTGATGTGGCAACTCTTGATTGCATAAGCATATTCACAAGTAGTTTGGAAAACAATTTTTCTATTTTCCTTCCTATTTTTTTGTTGTCAGTATCATCACCACCCCAGCTCCACGTAAGTTGATACCTGGATGCATATTGTCACTCGTGAAAAATGAAAATAGGAAAGAACAGACCGAATTTTTCTTATATTAATCCATAGTTGTATGGATATATTACTTAAACTAACTGAATGAATATCGTCACTCATGAAAAATCTAACTCGGGAAGAACCTATTAAATTCTTAAATTATTCCATATAGTTTTCTGGATATTGTTACTTGGATTACACTTTCATACATTTTATTAAAATTAGTTAGGAAGATCTCGCTAGATTCTTTTTAACGGCAGATATTGCGAAGTTATTGATGATATATTCCCAATTATGTGTTTGATCAGATTCAATTGCAACTCGAATGGAAGCATTGTTTTCTAGAGCTGCTTCTACAGTTCTGCTAAATATTGAAATTGATGGTCTGGATGATATTGATGCTTTTGAGGTATGTTTTCATGTATCGGACCTATTATGATTTCATGGTAATGTCCCTGTCTTCTCTTGTATTTTTGAGCATGGGGTTTTCTGGTCCAAGTGTATCTTGCCTTTATCACAAACAAATTTCCTTGGTTAACAGTTATTGTAGTTTTACCAGATTTCACAATTCACATTACAGCTGCTTTCTGAAAATGGTTATTCCCTCTATTCCTGCAAGGTTATCCATAGTTGTCCAATCGTGAAGACTACAAATTTTCGGGCCTGGAGTAGAAACAATTTACTCTGCTTCTATGATATGCCTTTCCTCTAAACAATCACTTTACACCTAAACTGCATTAGTCATGTTTCTTTCTCATAATATTATATTTGTATTATTTGTTTAGGGGTAGGCTGCCCGTAGTTAATACCCATAGGAAATCGATTGGAAAATGCAAACTAACCCAGATGGAGAATATTTATTCTGACTAACCCCTTACAACATGTGTGTTTTAAAACAATCTACTGCTTCCCTAATTCAATGCAAAACCCTTTTACCGGTTATATTGAAAATTGCATTTTACATAAAATTCTTATTGGCTTTATTCATCTAGAGATCTAATTGTAGCCTATCTTCATCAGGTGTATCCTTCAATTGTTCCAGACCTTCGTTCTGAAGGGCCATTGGTCCTATTTGGGCAGTACATGGGTGCTTTTCCTGACACGCTGAAAGCTAGGGGTGTCCTTGCCGATATGAGTAACTTCACCATTGACCTGAAGGTGCAACGGACAAAGGACGTACCTCTTGACAAGGTAGGTCTTATGACCAAATGGTTTGGGTTTGGGCTCCTTATTTCTTATTTTTACTATATTAGTGGCAACACTATTATGCTTTACTCTTTTTTTAAAGTATGTGTTATTTCTTTTTCTAATCCTTGTGGTTTTTTTGAACTACTGGTTTCTACTTCCTATTCACAACTATAGTTGATCCAGCTGATAAATTCTGGATGCCAAATTTGCTCAGAATTGTGTCAATGAACTTGAACCTTTCTATGTAACACCCAAAAGAATCTGTTATTCATGCTGAAAGAGACATCTGCACAGCTGATACAGTTTGATCCTTCCAACTGTGGTAGCGTACATTATAGATTGGAACTTGGCTAAATTTTCTTTAGATAGTCTGTCACTTAAACCACGTGGCTTCAACTTTGTGCGTTACCTTAAAGCAGAATACCCACAAAATTAAGAGTGCCTTCATAAGACAACCAGAAGAGTCTGTATATGACCCACAAACATTGGGAACCTGCGCCACTGAGTAGCGCTAAGGTCTTTCAGATAATAACTGAAACTTTAGATACTTACATGCTGGTGCACAGACAAAAAGGAAGCTGAGTCAAGTTAATCAAACTGCAAATTGGTGCTGATACCTCTTGGCAGTACTGCATGGGACTTAGGCTGCTACCACAAAAACTTAATTCTGCTTCCTGCCTATAACACTGGACTTTTAGTCACTTGAAAGGAGAGCTTTCCCCTTGATCCTTCTATTTCTGTAAAGACCATCTTTTGAACAATCCCTTTGGTTAACAAATCATACTTCTGCCCTTATCCTACAGCCTATCTGTATGTGATTGCTCCAATCTTGTTTCTGATACAAATTGTATTTGGACAATATTCTATAGGCTTCCTAGGAATTTAAAATCTTCAAAACTGATGTCAATATATTCTCAGATATTCTGGATATGTTCCATGAAGCTGGGACTACCCATCCTATAGAGATGACAAATGAAAAACTTATGCATCTCTCATTTTTTTTTTCTTTTTAATTTTCTCTCATTTTGCTGGCTCTGAGCTTACTTGATTTCATCCTGGTCACTAGGTCCTGGCAAAGCAACAAATTGATCAATACACGGCACAAGCATGGTTTTCACAAGATAAAAAGCTCGAGGAGAAGGTTAGTAACTTGAAATCTTATGTTTTCCCTTTATGTAAAATAAGAGTGAGGTAGACATAGTGCAAGTTTGTTTCCCAAGTTCCAAAAGTTGGGTATGTTAGGCAGAAATTTTGAACAATTTGGTTTTGTATTACCTAATCTAGAATTGTAACATGACTACTGTTCTATATTCCTGATTGTTCATGTAATTATTTGATATTTATCAGTTATTAGTTATGAATATGGAAGCTCGTCTGAGCTTCATTCTTTTGCATGCAGGTAGCAAAAATCAGCATGCAGACTGGTGTTGTTAGTGAGTATACACGTATGATCTTATTGGAGACAGTAGAAGAAAAGCATGCGACAACATCATCTGGCGTAAAACAGGTAAGCTCAGGGGCGGATCTATGCCATTGGGAGTGGGGGGAAAGGACCCCACTCAAAAACATAAAAATCTAATTTTTTAAGGGTAAAAATAATATATATTTTTTTATCTCTATGGTAATTCCCCCCATTGATTTTTCGTATGGGACCCCATTAACCAAAAATAGTATCTTGAAATCAACCAAAAAGCCCGAAAATCCCTTGAAATCGCAAAAAAAAAAAAACTTAAAAATCCTGTAAATTCGACCCAAAAAACTTTAAAAATCTCTTGAAAGGATGGAATTAGGCTACAAATATATCAGACGATTTTACAAACTTTTAATCTATGTTAAAGGTGCACCCACTAAAGAAAAATCCTGGATCTGTGCCACTGGGTAAGCTATTTTCCTTAAATGCAGGAATCTTGTTGAATTTTCAATTTTCGTTGCTAGCTTGTAACTCTTGATGTTATGACCATAGACAAGTTTTACCCTTGACTTAATATAAGAATGTATAAAAGTATCACATTCACAAGTGGGAGAATGGTCATTTCTGAATATTTCAAGGTGTATACATGATGTGCAGGGGAAGAAAGAAACCGTTGCTCCTCAGAAAGTGGAAGTTACGAAAAAAAGTCAGATGATAAAAGTGTTGCCGCATCTGGGTGTGGGGTTTGGCAACTTGATTGCGACGATGGAGAACACCCCGCCAGGTTATGAACCAAAGTTACCGGACCAAGCAGAAATGTTGGTAAGAGCAGCCGGTAACTGCTGTGTAAACTTATGTAGCAAATGCTGTTGTCCTTGCTGCATTCAAGCTTGTTCACAAGTGAACGACCAATGTGCAATTGTCGTCACACAACTATGTGGTGCCTTAGCGTTTTTAGGCTGCTTTGCCTGCTGTGAGCTGTGCTGTGGACAAGACTGATCGATCGATCGGGGTTATATAATGATTCAAAACAAGTAGTTGTCAGCTTTTGTCGTCGTTTTTGTTGATTGTATGAGTGAGTTGGGGGTTGGTTTCGGTTTCAAATTCCAATAGTCATGGTTTGTTTGTGAATGACGTTTTGTGAAGATCGGTCGATAGGGGTACCGAGCACGTGTAAAGACAAGTACATTTGGTGATGTAATGTAAATGAAATTATTAGTTAAATTGTGAAGGAAGTTATGAATCATTGAATAAAGATTTAATTTATTACAGTTTTTCTTTAGAAATATTACCTGTGTTGCATAATTGTCCCTGAACTTGTTTATGTAATTGAAATCAGAAGACTCAAAGTCATAATTAAATTTTCTGTATTGATTATAAAAATCCCATATTGGGTTCATCAATATTATTAACAAATAACATAAAGCAAAATTCAAATTATTAATTGTTTTAATATGATGATTCTTGGTTCTGAAATACCTCATCACATGTGGTTTGTGAAAGGTATGAGTGATACCAATTTGTAACAATTAGGATTTTAGCAAAACTTTGGCATGAGCCATTTTTATAGCATGTATACGACGATTTCCTAAAAGGTTATATATACAAAAACCACACATATATATATTAGATGATGGTGGTGGTAATACAATTTCCATCAAAATACTATATTAGAATTATGCCATGAATTAACATTTTGTTGAAAAGAAATTGTTTGTGGAGTGGAGAGAGATGGATGCATACATGATTAATTTTATTCCAAAATCCAAGATGGTTTAGTAACTTCATTGCCATTGCCAGTTCTGGAAAGCTACTTACTAGACGGTATTAAATAAAATTAGTTTGACCTTTTTATTTTAAAGCTTAATTGTTTCTGGGTTTCTGTGACCATGCATTCATTTTTGACTTCAAACCCATTTCCAAAGCCCTTTCTTTCTTTGGTCTAAATCTCGAGGAATCCAATTAGCTGTCAAAATTCTAATTACCATATGCATTTTTCTCCTTTGCTAACAACATGGTTTTAAGTTTTTTATTTTATTTTATAAATTATGATTCAAGATTCTATTTTTATTCATAAATGGTACATGGCTAATGAACTAGAGGCAGCTGACAACAAACATATATTTGGAAATGGGATGTCAAGGGCAATGCATGCCAAGTGTTTGACTAAATGCTTCTAAAGATTTTAATTAGTATATATATATATATATATATGCATGTTCCTAAAGCTAAAAACAGAAATAGTTCAAGGACCACAGGCTTTAGATGGTATGTTTCAACATAACCCAGAAGACTAAAAAGACCAATTAAAAGATTAATACTCCAACTAACATATGCCCAAGTATGATTGGGTAATTAGTTTAGTTGATATCTGATTGGTGGGCCTTTTTTCAATAGATTAATGAAGAATTATACTTGAGATGGGTGCACTGTTTTTATGGGATTGGGAGGCATAGATAATCTACATTGATTGGAAACTGAAAAAGATATATCTATATGCAAATTAAATCATATATATAATAGTTTAGGTTTTAGGAGAGAAGATTAGATTAGTGGGATTGATGTTATCAATAATTTTTGGTACCCGTTCTCTTTGGAAATGTGTTGTTATATATATATATATATATGTATATTTGATCGATCGACCAGGTGTTGGTCTGACATTGTACGATGAATATTAATCACAATGTTGTGAGATTGACACGATTGGCATAGTTAAAGCTGAATGAACCAAGTTGCAGGCAAGATGGAAATAGGTATGTGGAGATGAACCTATATATATGTAAATGCCATGTGAATCAAAAAGACATCTTCACGTGGTATTCCTTGTCTTGTGGTATATGTATGCATGAGATATATTGATTATAAGCCACGCTACTCGTATTTATTGGACTTTGAGGCATCACCAAGATGATAACTTCACACTTCAGGTCGGTGCAAATAAACATCAAATATTGAATTAAAATTTGTAGGGTACCTTTCGGATAATGGAAATTAGCTTCGTGTGATATATTGGCACGAATGGTTCGGTGAGTAAGGGACATCTTCATATGGGAGTCCAGCAACTTAAACCATACTCCCATACTCTCTTTTTCATGTATTATGGTTCTCTTTTGGATTATAGTTTCTTGTCTATGATAGCCGACTCAATATACCATGCATGTTGTGTGCCCAATATAAATGAATAATACTACTTTTAACTATATATTCTTCTGCTTTTANATATATTCCTTTACATTTTTGTGTTTGTCAAGATTATGAATTGAAATCTGTGCTAGCTGTAAATCTAATGTGATGGGGTAGACAAGTTGGGACACTTTATATTCTTGTGATGCATGTATTGACCCATGAAGATATTGTATGCTATATGTGTGACCAGAACCATATATACTAGCAGAGTAGTTGAAAATAAAGTGAAAGATGATAAATTAAAAAAAAAGGCGGCAAAAGCGAATGTATGGGAACTTGAAGCTACCAGCTTGGAGATGGTGCAATCGAACGTCTAACCCCACCTATATATATACAACACTTTCAACCTTAATGAATTAAGCTGTGGTATCTAATTTGGTTTCTCTTGGATCTTTCTCTCCCTGTAACTTCAAGTACCACCTTTTTCCAGCTTCGAAGATCATCCAGCTCCTTAACGATGAAGGTAAGGGATCATGTTCATGTTACTTTTTCATTGGGTTATGTACGTACGTACGTATGCATGCATGTACTTCTCTATTAATTATGCATGGGCAAGTTGTTGAATTAATGCTTATATACCTTCATTTTCAGATTTTCAGTTGGATGCAAAACAAGCTGACTGCCAAGCAAGTGACTAAAAAGTCTAATACAGCTAATAGTAAGCATTCCCTCAACTCCATGTTTTTTTTTCTTTTCTTTTGAGCTGATTTTTTATATGAATGATTGATTATCTTAGTTAATAAGCTGCATGCTGTATGTACCAAGTGGAGCTGTTATTTACTTGTTCTTACTGATAAACAAGCACTTAATTGGTCACATCATTTATTGCCATGCAAACCTGAACTGCTGGAAGTTTGCCCATAAAATTACAAAGTTTGTTTGGAGATTTTGGATCTAATCATCCCATGTAGTCTTCACTCTCAAAATAAGATATTCAGTTTGGTTTGTAGCTTGTTAGTTTGAATTAAAATCATTTAACTATCTTCATAACTTTTTCATAGATCATATGGGTCAAGCTACTTCCAAAGAAGAATTTAGTGATTGGCCTCAATCACTACTAGCAATCGGAACATTCGGAATCAGTAACTTGAAACCAGATACAGAGAGGGAAAGCCAAGGTCCGAGTCAAAGCTATCAAGAGTCCCCAACACCTGAAGAACTCCAAGAAGAACTAAATGCTTATTTGGAGACAGCAGAATCAGAAAGTCATGAACCTGTTTCTGAAGAAAGAGAGACCCACCTGCAACGTAGCCTATTTGGCATGTTCTCAAGCGGGAAAGACATCTTAATGGATCCAAAAAACAACGTCATCAGAAAGAAGTCGCTGACTTTTCTCCTTAAGAACATGTTCACATCCAGAAGTAGGTTCAGCCATGCTTCGCTTGTAAGAGACTCATTACCCGACCCAAGCATGGACAAATCAAGAATGGAGAAGGTATAAACCAAGATTTATTTATTTATTTTATTTTTTTAATCTTCAATTCTTCATTACAGGATGGGATGAATAATGTGAAATCATTTGCAGGTATTGAGGGCGATACTAAACAAGAAGATACATCCCCAAGGTTCTACAGCCAAAGTATTGCCGAAGAAGTGCTTAGGGAGGAAAGAGATATCAATGGGTGAGGATGATGAGGATGATAACGAAGGAAGCATATGGGTTAAGACGGATTCCGAATGTAAGAAGCTAATATGTTTTTCCTAGTTCTTGTACCTTAAAATAATAACGGTGAGATGGGTGTTAGGCTCCTTTTGGCCGATCCTCTAAACTCACGTTGTTGGTTCATTGTGGCTGACAATCCAAAACTTTAATAATGAGCATTCCCTAAGTTATTCATATTATTATATATATTGTGGGTGCAGATATTGTTCTAGAGATTTGATTGGGACCAACAACATTAGCATCTCCATTAATCTTGAATTGCATGTACAAAGTGAAGAAGTTTGGATTAAAAGATGAAGAGAACAAGGATGTCCTGACCTGTTGTGAAGAAATGTTACTTGCACCAAACCATGTTTGGTTTTTTTTTTTTTAATATTTCTTCCTAACAACAGATTGATGATCTTTTTCCCCAATGGAAATTTTATCCTTGAGTTTGAGGCTCCTGCTGAAACATGATTGAGGTTTAATAAAATCTGTCATTCACAACTGCTATCATATGCCTTTATCTTCCATATATAAAAGTGTGCACTTTGCCCTTCCTAACCTGTATTATTCCTTAACCAAAGCCTCCATGCATACAAATGGCTAATAGCACTAGAATGAACAATAGATTGTGTACAGATAAGAATGCCAGTGTGCATAACAAAAACAATGGCATAAATTTGATGAAATGAGTGAGCGCAAGGAACACAAAATTCCCGTCCCATTCATTTTCTCCAAACATTCTGCTAAGCCGAACGCCAGATACAAATAGTTTATTTCTTCACGTCACGAAAAAGATAACCAACCAAACAAAGAGGATTCTAAAGATAAAAAGAAACCATTTCTGTTACTATCTTGCATAAACCTAGGATTTATAATGCCACCAGATCGAATGCTGTCTGGCTAAAACTTCGTTAAACTTTAACCTCCGTATTCAATTCTAACAACCTTTCTTCATAAAGCCCTGAAATGAACCTCCCACCCCTGCCCCCACTGCTTCTGCAAAATATTTCACCTGAAAAGCGAATCCAATTACAAAAGTTATAATTCAAATGTGTATATATATGTATATATAAGATCATATAATTCACCAATGAGACAACCTCTTGAAAAGTCTTCTTTAAATCAAAAGCATCTCTGACTCGGCCATTTAAGAATATCCATGAGTCGTTAAAATCTGAAAAAATATCACCGCTATGATCAATCACAACCTTATGCAACATCCACATATGATGAATTCCACACAATCCCAAATCCACTTTTTACAAGTTTTTAACTTTTCACCACTGTAAGGTTGATAAAAGAAATTACGAAATAGCAAGTACAATATGCTCCCTCCCATGATTCTTTCAGGATGGAAACAGTGAGATGGCTTGACTTCTCCTATGTGAAGTGGTTTCATGTTATTTGATATAGTTCAGAATCGAAAATCTTGGCCATCAATTTTGACAACTTTTAACACATCATCAAATTTGTAGCCAGCCAGCGGTAGTCAAATGAAAATGCATAAATCCGACATGATCAAGAATGGTTTTTTTTCAAAGAATGCAATTAACAGCTAGGATTATGAACAATCCAAAGAGTTCCACCCAAGAACTGTAATGGTATCAAGATTGTTCTTTTTTATTGTTATTAGCTGTACTTGCTGATTTTCAAAGGGTTGGAATATTAAAATTAGTATACCATAGGCAATTATTTTCCCAACTTCAACTCTAATGAGCACATAACTATTAATACATTTAAAGTTCCAGATGGTCTTCATGTTGCCAACTTGCTAGAGAACTAAATATGTACCAAGCAGATGAGATGAGATGAGAGTGAGGAAAAGAAACCTGGGGAGTTATCTGTTAGCATGTATACTTCTGTTGTTGAATATATTCCACCAAGAACAGTGCGCTTTACGTACCAATCAACACCGTTCCCTTCATCACTTGAAGCATGCCAGAACTCATCAACCAGCATTGCTCGTTGTTTAAAGCTTGTTGGGAAATTTGCTGGTTGTGCCTATGGCCATAATTGTGATCAATTACTTTAGAGTGATCCAAATAACAGAATAAATCTGAATATTGAGATATATCAATAACTTACCTGAATGCTTAGAGCTTGAGGCCACTTTGATATGTATGGAGCTTGCATTAGTAAGCGAACTTTAACAAGCTTTGCAATGCGCTCACTTGGTACCAAGTCTTGTAATTGTAACTCACCAGAATCGATTACATCAATAAGCTTTTGCAGACACTCATCCATAAAATACTGTAATAAGAGTAACAGAGAAGTTTCTTTTTATTTTAGATTACAAGAGGTGTGTAGGAGGGAGTAAAGGAGATCGGTAGCCCCTAGGAAAAAGCTCATTTGTAAATTCAAAGTGGTTTTTGAGAGAGGGATAAAAAAGAATTAAGTTGTCAAATTCACTGTATGATTTTGTTTCAGAGTATCTTTATCTGTCAAGAACTAATCAAAGAAACCTCATATTGGATCTTGAGTTGACACCAGATCAACCATACATACAAATTCACAAAGGTGTCATTGGAAAGAGTAACTTGACACAACACCATAATCACCAAAGACCAGTTACATGAAGATACAAAAGCATACTTTTTTGCAGACAATTAGAAAAGAAGACATGAATTTGTTAGACTTTGATGGATAATGCACTAGCCATTATTTCATCCCTAATTCATTTATCAACATGGAAACTATTTCCACCACATCAGGTTTGTGTTTACTCGAGCATTACTATTACACTTTTTTTTTTTTGAACTATCCCTAGGGATCCATTATGAATCTTGCCTTTTTGTTGTGAAGAGATTTCTATGTGATAAGTTATAATTTGTTTGTAGAACATGATGAGAGGTTTCTATAGGAAACTAGAGATAAGTAACAAGTAAGAACCCCCCAATCACAAGAGCATAAACATGAATGCAGCTTACAATCATGAGGCAGTGGCATATAAAATAAAATAAAAAGAGAAAATAGTTGTGAGATGAAAGCATAAAACTGATTTAATAATAATAATAATATACCTCTACTAATGCACCTTCTTTCCGTGGAATAGCTCCAACAATGGAAGGGGAAACACCAACATCCCGTGCACCTGCAATCATGGCTCCTTCAGTCCAACCCAATCTGATCTGCAAAACAGGAAATACCACCTTGGGGCTATTAATTAGCCAGCCTATGTGATAATATGTTAGATTTGAAAATGAAATAACGTACGACGTGATGAAGAGATGCGGCGAGGACTCGAGCTTGTTCCTCTTCGTAATTAGCCCTAGGTGTGGTTCTTCTTCTTCTATTATGAAAAGCATCATCTCCTCCTCCTCCTCCTCCTCCTCCAGTGGATGTGGATGAGGATGAAGATGAAGATGAGGTGTTTTGATCAGTAGAGATTAAACGAAAAGTGATAGGGGGGGATGAGATTGAAATTCGAGAGCATAAACATGAAGAATAAGGAAGCAATCGCTTGGCTGCTGATCGATACATCATCATCATTTTTGAAATTCTTCTTGATTTGATTCTGGAAGAAAGAAAGAAAGAAAGAAAGAAAGGAAGAATTTTTATTTTTATTTTGGGGGTTTCTTCCTTCCACGTGTACTCACTCTATTTCTTGCCACAAATTGCTTCCTATTTTTACTCTAAACCTTTACTTTTTAAACAATATTTATTTTGTTGCTAATTTAAGTTTATACATTTTGATATTAGTTTATTCTACACTTTATTACTATTCCTACTTCTCATTAGTTTTTTCTTTTTTATTCCTGATTTTAATCACTAGTCATGTCATCAACTTAACAAGATAGATTTAGGTTTTGTTGGTGTATTTGTTAAGGGTGTATTTTTTTTTTTTTTTGGTGTATGATATAGCCAAGATATACAAGTTTAGACGACTTGCATGTACATGCTGGGAAATTACTTACAAAGGCTAGATGGGTTTCTTCTCTTTTGTATTCTTAATAGGCAATTTCGAGAGTAAGATCTACCATTTTGTTCAAGTGTAAGTTATTGTAAGATAATATATCATTATTTAATCATTAATATACTTATTTGTCCATCCATATGGATGTACAATAATAACACATCAATAGTGGAACTATATTAAATCAGCGTATCGTTTATTGGCTTTATATTGCATTTGTGATATCGTGGTAGTATGGCCATTATTGTCTTCGGTTGTAGGAAAATAGTGCATTGGGTATGTACTAGTATTTTGTTTCTAGGTGTCGTGTGTTTATAGCATCATTTTGTATATCGGGCTTTGGTGCATCTTGTGTATTACAAGTTTTTCATTGCCAACAATTTACAATATTAGCAATCATATCACAAGTCACAATGTCATTGGTGGTTAAAACAGCCCAAGATCAACGAATTAGGAGGATTTAGGTGGAAAACGAGTAGCTCATTAGTAGTTATCTATTGTTGATAATAATTCAAAGTTATGGTAGGATATTGTTAATATTGCTCATAAGCTTGGTCTTTGTAAAGTGATCTAGCAATAAAGTTGCATGTACATAACATCAGTAATTGAGCTTTAGGTGATCTATATTTCTACAATTATTTTTGGGTCCGCAAATGATGTAGTGACTTCTTGGTGCAATAGACGATGTTGGTTGATTTGAACTCTATTTTTTCTATTAAAATAGAAATATTATGTTTGAAATTCACATTGCTATTAGTTATTATAAGTAAAGTTGATTTGGTCTATCCGGAAAAATATTCTAAATTGAGAACCGAAAGATTTCAATGGTCTAGACATATTAGCTGAAGACCAAGAACAACACCAATAATGAGAGCACAAAGCATGGCAATCTAGGGGGCAAGAAAGAAAGATAGACGAGGTCAACTAAGAAAGATGTAGGATGAGTACCTAAATTTAAATATTTTACATTCGGTTACAATTAAAGCCAAATTATCAGTGTTGTTTTCGTATAAGATTTGTAATTTTATCGTTTAGAGTCATGCGACCTAACTCTGATTACAATTAGGAAATCCAAATTGGATATATATATATATATATATATATTGTTTTTGTTTATGTGATTGGATTAAATTTGCATAAAGTCATTATTTGATTGATCCATTTCCACACAATGCTTCACTTAGAGTAAATTTGAAATCGAAATAAAAATATATGATTTTGTGAAGTCGAGAGCTCTGACTGGGTTCAAATATTTCTTGGTTGACTCGGCCGGCTTGACCTAACCTTAGCTTCTTGTTTAGGCCTTCTCTTCCTCCCTGTCCCATGCATCCGTTTATGTTAATTATTAGGCATGCCTCTTAAACACTTATCTCTTCAATCCTTCTTATTGCTTCCTTCAGCTCCATTCTTTGGTCAGGCTCGCTTTCCGTACAAGCTGCTCCAATATGGAGAAGCTTCTCCATCTCCCCGACTGACTCTATTGCTGCTGATGCTATTTCTGGATCGATTAGCTCTTTTTCTCTCTTTTCAGCAAGAGCTGACCGAACCCATTGCACCACATCTGTCCCACCCTTTTGGTTATTAAAATATTGGGATGGGTATTTCCCTGTAACGATTTCTAGGATGATGATACCCATGCAATACACGTCACTTTTTGGAGAAATTTTCTGGTTCAATATTGCCTCTGGGGATTTGAAAGCAAACATGCATTGTGCCGTTGGGGTTTGGTTAACCAAAGGATAGAAAGCGTAATCACTTAAAAGTGGCTCATAGTCTTTTCCGATAAGCACATTGCTCGACTTTAGATTACCATGAGGCAAATCGTACGATGCAAATTCTGAATGAAGGAAACCCATTCCTTGAGCAACTCCTTTTATGATCTTTAATCGATTACTCCAGTTTAACTTAGCATGGGAATTTCCACGATCGCCTGCATATATAGCATGCATGAGTTCATATACAAATTATTCATTGCATCTTATACCACACACACATGTATATATAGGAATAGAAATTAGAAATTACGAATACAATATTATGGATTTGGATGATACCATGTAAAACGTAGAGCAGACTGCCTTTCGGGACATATTCCGACACCAAAAGCTTTTCTTCTTTCCTGTAATGATATGCCAATGGTGTTAATATGTTTTGGTGCTTCAACTTCGCTAGCTTCTTCACTTCAACATCAAACACATCCTTAGTCATCTGGTTCATCTCTTTCACCCTTTTCACTACCACAGACAATTCATTATTGAGCCATGCCTTATATGCAGACCCTAACTGGCCATTTCCAAGTACCTCGGCTGCAGCCTTCATCAAGTCAGGCAACCGAAAAACTCCCCTCTCTTCATTCACCATCACCAGGTCTCCCATCGACCCCCCCGGTAGGGTCGCACCCCTTTGAGATAAAGGGATTGGTGCATCTTTCTTTTCGTGAACATTCACGCTACTAACCTTAGTGTTGTTGTTGTTGTTGTTGTTGCTACTACTACTGCTATTGCTACTACTACTGCTACTGCTAGTGCTATTGGCGGG
>LUCG01080526.1:0-11900 GCA_001633085.1 Carthamus tinctorius | reverse complement strand
TATATATATGTGTGTGTGCGTGTGTGTGTGTGCGCGTGTGTATAATATATGAACTTGCAGGTTATATTATAAGTTAAACTAGTACTTTTATGAACTAAGTGATGTTTAAAATTTGGAATGGGATTATCTTTTGTTGATTATTAGTATTTATGAATTTTATTTAGTATAGAATTATATATATATATATATATATTATAATCATGCCTCGAGGCTTACGCCTCGGACCGCCTCGAGGCTTACGCCTCGCCTCGCAAAGGGAAAACGCCTCGAATCCCGATTGGGATTTTTAAAACCTTGATTCCAATTCCATCAAATTCCTTTGAATTCGGCAAACAAAACAACCCCTTAATTTCCTGGCCTAAATCTATTTACTCCTCAGTTTTGATACTTCAAAATCCTAGTTGTTTCAATAATCCTATGACCGTTGACACGAAAGCATATGATAACAGAAGTTGCAGACTTCAAAATCAAGTGAACACCTCACATGGGTTCCTGAAAATCAATTTCTTGCGGCTTTTAACTGCTTCTTGAATCTCAATTGTATAGTAGTTTTTAGCTCAAACCATTCCCTTAACCCTGGTGACCTTAATTAAAGGAGCATAAGCTTGGACAGCTTAAAATTCAAAAGGCCAATATGAATTTATGCTTCATTTAGTAAAAAGCATATTATATTTTTTTAATTTATACTCCTCACAAGGAGTGGAGTGAAATATTTTTGAAGAAGATTAATCTTCTTAACATCCAACAAGCCATCCTATAAGTTGTGATTATAAGCACAATCTTAGGAAAGACACACGCAGATAGGTAAATTAACTTGCTCGGAACAAAACTTATCAGCTGCCACCAACCTAAATTGGAGATCTGAATGTGAATAAAAGACAGTAGGTGATGATTGCATTTCTATAAACAATAATTTAAGTTTGTAGATATGACATGAAGGAACCTGATGGTTTCAATAGGAGCAAGAACAGCTTTTGTCATAGCCCCAGCCAAAGCACCACTAAGAAACTCCCCAGCTTCTCTTGTTTTTATAAATTCCTGAAGCAAGTACAGAAATTTCACTTCAATTTGCAAAACAAAGTAAGGCCAGTTTTATTAGCAGCTTAATGGAACTTGCAGCTTATTCATTCAGCTATGCACGATTGTTTGAGAGTAGCTTAGGGCCTGTTTGTTAGCAGCTTAATGAGCTTAACGGGACTCACAGCTTATTGGTCAGTCATATATGACCGTTTGGTAGTAGCTTGATGATACAGAAAGTGACTTACTCAGTAAGCTTTTAGAGGAGAGCTTCAAGCAGAAAGCCATGTTTTTTCAAACATGTTTACCCCAAATAAAAAACCTGCTGCTTCCATCTATAAAAAATACCCCCCAAACAAATAACTTATTCAATCCAGACAGATCAGTCCATACGGACAACTTTATACATACAGGGCCAAACAAACAACCCCTTAATGATTAAAAAAATGTGCCTTAGCCGGTAAGCTTTTAAGGAGAGCCTTATGTGGCCAAGTTTATCAATCTACACAGACAACCTGATACAGAAGTTATTGGAAAACCAATCACACATCCCCTAAGCGTATTACATAAGCAATAAATCAAAATCAATCAAAAAAACAATAACTAAAGAATGGATTCAAGAAACATGCAAACAGAGTAGAATGAAGTAAAACAGTAAAATCCAAAAGCAATTAGGGAAAACTAAAATCAAAGAACTTACGGTGATGGGTCGACGAATATCGGGAAGTTGGAAACGAAAATCATGTTTGGTGTGGTGATGGTGACCCAAAAAAACAAGGTCGAGGTTCTTGTGGAGATGATGGTTGGAGTCTGAGATGACTCCATAAACATCAGACATTGTGCATAAGCTGCTCTTTCGCTGTTGGTCCATTTTAGGAAATAATCAAACAACAAAAATAGAAGAAGAAGAATAATAAAAAAAAAGATAGATATTTTTTAGAGGATATTATTACTATTATTAAGACATGAAGAATGTGTGTGAAAAAGAGATAGAAATTAGAATAGTGCCTGTGACTGTGAGGGAGATTTTGAGGTCATTTTAATTTGGGTGGTGAGTGAGTGAGTGAGTGAGGCTGAATCACCCAGCCTACCCTTCCCTCCGCCTGTTTTTAGATAGATAGATATTATGGGGTTCGTCGTCTTCTTGTTCGTTCTACTTCTTCTACGACCGTCGTATGTTGTTGAAAGAGAGATTTAATGTCTTCTCTTCCGCCATCGACATCAGTCTTCTCCTCCACGTTCCTTGTCAGTGGGTCTTCGTTTTAGGGTTTCTCTTTAGGCCCATTTATCCGTGATTCATGGCCCACTTTTTCTACCCAAAAAGTAAACACCGCCTACGGTCGATAGAGTTTAGGAAGGAATCTCTCTCTCTCTATATGCTTCTTTTTGTTTTTAGTTACTTCTATTTCATCCAATAGATATCCATCAATATGATCGACCTCTAAAACCAAAATATCTCCAAAAAGCTATTCTAAAATTACTTTTATAGACAAAGTCGATCTTTTGAGCAAGTTACAATTCAATTCAATGGGAATTTTTTAATTTAGCAATTTCGATATTAATTATATTAATTTAAATAAATATTAAAATTTTGAAAATTAAATAATTATATGTTTAAAGTGTATTTTTTTTTGATACATTATACACAGAGAGGGAGGTTCATACGAAAAGCATGTCAATTTAAGAAAAAACGAGGAGCAATCTCAGCCACACATCTTGGGTTACGGCGAACGTGATCACGGAGGATTGACGCGATTCATGGGAAGGTAGAGATTATTAAGGGGGGATCACGGTCAAAGCCACCATCGTTGACCGGATGAGTGGTTAAGATTGCTCTTTGTTTTTTCTTAAAAAGTTATGTTTCTCGCATAAACCTTTCTCTCTCTATATATAGATGCATACATCATTTTAATGTGGGTGTGATAAGGGGTAAGAAGTAAGATGGGATGTGAGTGAAGAGGAAGGTTTGTGAACAATTAAAATGATATTGCTTTCTTCTTCGTATTGAATTTTAGGCAATACTTGAAATTTGAATATTTGTAACTATATTTTATTTTTCTTTGTCTTTATAGTAGCTATTGAGGTGAAATAATCTACAAAACACTAATTGAAAAGAGACTCTCTCTTGACCCGGCTTTTCCCATTGGCTTTGACTGCGGTATTTCTGATAATGTGTTGTCTTCACACAGAGGGTTACATAATGATGCCACAAAACGAAATAAAATATCAGAGTTTACCCAGAACTTGAAAGCTTGTTTATATACCATTACATGTAACAAAAAAATTAAGTACAACTGATCTCCCCATGTATTGCCACATACGCATGTACACTTAATACATACATACATATCATGAGGAATTCAAATAGTATACAATTAATACATACATATCATCACCTAATCATAAATTGATGCAAAAATATGCATACACCATGCACCGTGGTTTTAAGTCGATCATGCTAGCCCGATCTATACAATCAGCTGCTTCATCCATCCTCTTGGCTTCACAAGGAAATAGCCATTAACCACGATCATAATATTGGAAACATCATCTAACTCGGCATCACAGTTATTGTCTAGAGTAACGATCAACAATTGCCTTTGCACCCTCTGGTGCAAAGAATCGAGCCTGTAAATAACAATTATCAGACTTGTGTTTAAATGTAGATCATGGAAAGAAGAAAGAGGATAAGTAGAAACACGGAGAGAGGAACAATAGGACTAGCAAGATCGTCGCTTAGATATCCTAATAATTTTCATACTCTCTAGACCATCTCCAACAGCTTCTATAAAATAGAGAAAATTAACTTTTTGTTTTCTATAATGCTCCAACAGCTTCTCTATCTTGTTCTCTAAAATAGACAATCATAAAGAAAACTCCCAATATAAAGAATTTTCTAAAACTACAAATTTTTTATTCATTCCACCAATAAGGATTGAATTAATATCATTTTATATTAAAAAAAATTAAAAAGTTTCTTGGGATCATAAAATTATTGAATATTTAAATAATATAATTGATGATGAAATCTCTAGCATAGAGAATCTGTTGGAGTTGAATAAAATTTGTTTTTGAGGTTTTGACTTTTGATTGTCTCTTTTAAAGAAATTATAGAAAACCTGTTGGAGATGCTCTAATACGTTGATACAGTGTACAACACGTTTATGGCACCACTCACTTGAACTGATATAACATAGAGTGTTAGTTATTATTAGTGGCAGATGCCAGAAGAATACTCAACAATTAATGAAGCAAGTGAATGATTTGTGTAGTTAGTTTTAGACTTTCTGCTTGTTAAGTATGTGAAAGTTATTAGAAAATTGACACTTACTTGTATAAACATCCTCTCTGCATCTCCAGATTTTCCATTTGCTTTCAGGATAATTCCCTGCAAAGATGTGAGCTCTCCGATATTAACCAAACACAAGAAAAGTAGTAAAAAAAATCAACATGCAACAATGAATTAGGTATCTATGTCCTGCAAATCTTTGCATACAGTTAAGATTTTCAACCGAACAATTAGACAAAGAAAGCATTAAAAATTATAAAGGAACAAGAGATGAGGAATGTTCTTAACCTTTGCTAGGTAACCCCGAAAATCATCTGGGTGGCTAGAGATGAGTTGATCATACACTGAAACAGCATCGCTGACATGGCCCCAATCTGAGTACGCTTTTCCAAGAAGTAACTCAACCTAAGAAAATATATTCTCGAGAAAGTAAATAATTGTACACAAAAAGTTCCATCAGATACAAAAACAAACAAATGCATCTAGTGGTCAGCCCTCTCTCCATTGTTTTAGTAGTATGTGTTATTATATGTAAGGCCAGTTAGGCGTCATTCTATTTGTTAATCATAGCGCTGTATCTTGTTTTCAAGCTCATTTATTCATAAGGTAACTTATAGCTTGGTTTATGCTGCTTGATAAAATATATACTCATCTCCTGGAACTATTATTTGTAAAGGTTGATGGCTGCTGGAACATTAAAAAGCAGAAACATTAAAAAGAAAAAGGAAAGGAAAAAAAGTTCTACGTCGTCGTAAAATTATACTATATCATGTTGCTGAACGAATTCAGCATGTTATGCATGATGAAATTATCATTTATGTGAGAATAAACACAGGAAGATTATTTTTTCAAAGGAGCAACTCACTTGAATAGGGTCTATTTGAGATTGTGTATCTACTAGACTACCATCAGCTCCAGTGTTAGCCTGATTTTCCTTTTCTCTTGCCAAACCGTCACGAGTTGCCAGAAGGATCTGAACAGCCTGAATAAGCAGTAAAAACAAGAAAGTTATTACCAGCTTCAAACCTGTTATAGTTGATGCGCACATTTGGAGAAGGTAGAGAACAAGAGGATATTACAATAATCCTCAACTCCTGAGACCTCTCCCATATGGATAGGGCTCACTTATAAATACGGAGATCTCAGCATCGAGTTTTCAGATGATCTAACATAGACTCCATTAAGTTTGAATAAACTACTGATCCTTCATCAGAAGTTAAAGCTCATATTATTGGATTCATCATTCTCTTTTCAGTCCTATCACTTGTCTTATCAACGTGTTGAAATTTTTGAAGATCACTTATTCCGATTAAATACAGTTCTAAGAAACAACTTTTAGTAGATAGAGCTATGTTTCTTATGCACCTTTAACTGATGGTACGAATGGAAATGTCTTATAGGAGAACTTATAGGATGAGATATTTTATAGCAATGGTTGTAAGGGCAACTGGCAAAATCTTTGTTTCTCTTAGACGTCAAGCAATCTAAATATGATGTACTTAAATATTTTGTCCTGTGATATTTGCAACAATTTTCAATTTTAGTTATCACACAAAAATTGCAACATTTCCTTTTTGGGTAAGCTTCAAGCCAAGAAACCTATTTGCACATCGTCATCATTACAAATAATTGATATGTAATTTGGATCCAAAATATTCCTCTAACGTTCACTATTGAAGGATATTTTAGACACTTGATTAATAGCCAATCACTAAACTTGTAGTCTTGTACTATGTTGAAAAGTAGCAATTTTCTTGGAGAAAAGATAGTAGCATTTACATGACACTACACTGACACTGACATGACGTACCTCATCAGGTTTCTTAGCAGCAAGCAATGCATTTGTGAGACCACGCAAAACTTCAAAATCCATTTTACCAGACACCTGTTAGGCAACAGACAAGAACTGTGGACGTTATAAACCTTCCTTTCAAAGTTATGGGACAAACGAGCTCATGTTATGATTACAGGCGTAGAATGCACACACATATCCAACATCAACTTTCTTTAAACCCTTTTCTTTGACATAGGTGGTTCTGCGAAATAAGGAAATGACAGCTTTTGCTTTCTTTATTTGCTTAGAAAGAAATTGTTGCATTAAATCAAGTTGTTACATACTTCAGTAATAAAGGATAACATCCTGATCAACAGCCAATAGAATGAGTAATGAGCAGTAACTACATGTGCATACCAAATATAATACTTTACACAGGAGTAATGATCTATATTTCTATGATGGTATGGATCACAATGTTGGAAAATTGTCTCAAATAGGATAATACAGAAAACCCTCTTGTCTGGCAGATTAGTATCCTATCAGAGAATGACCCCAGGGATCCTGCCCAGTGCTGGAATCTAAGCCGGGGTTCATATTTGACAGTAACCAACATTATAGATAAGTTATAAGAGCAAACTCAGGAGTCATTGACATTGCACCAATAGATAGTGTTGGTGGTTGGTTCGATACATCTGAATTCATGAAGTAGTGAAAGGTAGAAACAAAAGGCATGCCAGTCCACTATACATCAACTTTGTAATTCAACTGATCATCTATACGAATGTAAAGTTGCACTTGTGAATCCTCTTGTCCTATATATCCCCTCCTGCCATAATCCTTGAAGTGAATGTAAATGTGAACCAACTATACATAATACAGCCACAAAATGCAAATATGATATTCCTATGCCTATTCATAGAAGTGTGCTTTCCAGTCGATTCATTATGGTTATCAATTTTCTTTTTTGGGAAAAATATGGTTATCAATTCTTTGTGAAGTCGTTAACAGTAGGGTGCAAACTCTTTTGAACAAATTCATTTCTTGTAGGGATTAACATGAGTTCATGGTCCTTTCATATATATATATATATATATATATATATATATAGCATTCTAGTTGTTGGTGTTCTATGTAAATTCAACTTCTTTGTTTGTGCTGGAGCTGTCCCTAGCTACTAGTGAATCTCATTTTCTTGCGCATACCTTATCCACACACCAAGAGGAGAGAATTTTTTAGGGCATACTGACCATTGCTGAACTCCTATAAGCAGCAGCACTACCTTCATAGTCCTTCATTTCGAGCTTTACTTCTCCAAGTAAACGGAATGCCTCAGGGTCACTAGGTTTCATCTGATAACCAAATTGCAAATCCACACATAATCAGCTATGTATAAATGTAGTGAATATCATTATTTATCCTGTATATGACTTAACAAGACCAACCTTGGTCAGATCTTCAAGCATGGATGCAGCCCGGGTATACTCTCCCAATTCTGTTAAGGTTACAGCTTCTCCCTGCAAAACCACTTACACAATATTAAGTTGTCTCTTGAGAAGAGGTGCTCGGATTATCCAAATCTATGTTGCAAGGAATAGGTACATGATACATGGATATCACAATCTGGTGAGTCTAGAAAAAAAGGGGTATGGGGTGCACTTATATATATGCATCGTCATATAAGTCTAAAACAAAACTAGGAAAAACTAAATCTATATTCATAGTTCATAGTTCATAGTTCATAGGCAAATTATGTAAAAGGTAAAATCTGAGCTCCAACCCTTTGAGATATTGTATATGATATAGAAAAGAAAACAATATTGAACATCAATGCATCGAACAAGTGTGATATATTAGAGCGCCAATTATAGTTCAAATAACAATGAAAAAATTCATCACATCGCCTCATTATTTCTCTTTCACATGTGTACTTTAAAGTTTAAATTTATAGATTTAAATTCACATGGACAATTTTTGAGTTCTTGCTTCTCTATCTTTTCTGAAAGTGTAGCAATTCACTTTTAGAGTGAGTTGCATCCACTGATGATCCAGCAATTAGCTAAGCATGTAGTAGGGAAAAGCAGATCAAAAGCATACTTAACCAGTTAATTCTTCAAATAGGTTGATATAGGGAAACCAGTTTTACATGGTCAAAAAACCCAATTACGGATGAACAGAAAAACAAATTTAATTTATAGAGACCGCCAAAAGAAACAAACAGTTGAATGACAGATATCAAATTAGTTCTGGAATTTCTAAATTATAAGAAGCAAAGCATATGAATAAAATTGCTGCATTTTCCAGCACAGTATATTTTGACTCACTTCAAGAGCAACACGATCATCTGGGGAGATTTTAAGTGCCGCCTCATATTCTTGTAGTCTTGTCTGCAACAGATAAGCAACTAACATATTCAGAACATAGGATCTCTTATAATATGAAGCAACATGTGATTGTATAGTAAGCAATTATTTGATTTAAATGAAGTGATCACATGATCATGCTGATTAGTGATTACTGAACTGTTTGGAATAGAACTGAATACATTCTTTATAGATAAATTATGACAACAAGTAAATTACTTTTCACTAATTGATTATTACGAAACGAATGTTTTAAACATATTTTAGAACATTATTACAAACAAATCCTATGAAATTCCATGAAATAACAGCTACCTCCACAGGATTTCTAAATCCAATGTTTGTGGGATTTGAACTCTCGACTTTCCTTTAAATCAAACTTGGGACTGGAATGGAATCCAATTCCAAGTCCTACCAAATCCCATGAAATTCCGCAAACCCAAATGGGCCCTAACATTTTTGTTTACGTAATATTTGGGGACCCAGGATGTATACTGTCGCCACCTGGTGTATATGCATATTAATCTTATGAGATATCCACATAAAAGTGAGAGAAGTAACATGTAACCACTAATAGTTGACAATCTCACCTCCAACTAATAGTTGATAATCTAGATCAGTTATTATCATAATAAGGATTAGAATAAAAATAAATACAACTTATATAGTTTCTCAATATGTTCTTTACCTGGAGTTTTTCTTTCTCTTCTGGTGACAGTGTGTTCTTTGCTACCAAAGCAGCCTTATCCGGGCTGACACTGAAAAGCAGAAGTGAGTATAAGAATCAATCGGACAGCAAGCAATTAGAAATTGGATTTCTACATCAACTTGATTTCGAGTTAGATGCATACATAAATATCTGATGTTGGACAGAAGCTAACTGATCCATAAGGAAAAACTAGAATATCACAGGAAGAAGTATTTTACTCAACAAGGAGCAGTAAAGAACCCTGGAGTAATATACCATACCTTCCTGAAGGAAGAAAATCTCCAAGGGCAAATACCAACCCAAAAACAACGACCGCAACTCCTACTCCAATCTATGTCATGTCATGTTAGATTCTTCAGCACTGAATATGCTAAATCGAACTCCATTCATAACATAGAAGATGAAATAGGATTCAAGATGTCACCACCTTAGTACCAAGTCCTATTTTGCTAGGCTCTGATGTAATTGGAGCATCATAATCAATTGCTCCATATGTATTCTTCACTTCAGCTTTTTTCTGGTCCAATGCTGACCTAACGGTCAACAAGAAAGACAAGAGGGAGCAACACATTAGCATAGGACGATTAGAAACTAAAAAGGGGAAACAGGGCAAAAACTGATATTACAGGAGAAATAAATTGGCAGTATAGGTCAGCTATAAGTCCTACCCATCAAGCAACGTGTAATAAATTTCTGATGTATACAAACAAATTTCCACGAAGCAAAATTTACAGCATGATAAAGTTAAATGGACTTGCAATGTAGTCAGTTTTAATTAGATCTACTAGAATACTAATTAACTTACAAGCGATTCAATATTTATTTAGGACCTTTATCTTTTTAGGCTCATTCTTCATGAAGTAAACTTTTGGCATTACTGTCGTTCAAAAAAAAAAAAAAACTTTTGGCATTACTCTTTCAGTATGCAGTATCCCTGTAATGATATTCTTCATTTTCTATAAAAAAATATTGGAGTAGATGATGAAAAATTAAAAAATTTCTCATTGCATTATACAAGTTCAGATGTGTACTGCACTCTGGGCAAATTCTAACTGAACATTACGAAGGTATACGAAACCAAATAATTCCGTCAAAGCATGCTAAAGAAAAGAATTACGTAAAAAATGAAGCAAAGTTAACGATAGTCGTGTAGAATGTTACACCTTTTGACTGCCTGAAGCCTTTCCTCAAACTGAAGATCGGAGGCAAAACTTTTAGATGTTCCATCCGTTCTAGAATTTGTTCCAGGTGCCTCTGAAAAAAAAAATTCAACACTTGGAAGTAATGCAAAAAAAGTAGAAAGATGTCTCTTAATGTATTTGATTAACAGACTAGCCTAAATAAGAAAATAAAAGCAAGATTTTGAAACAAAGAAATTGTACTGAAAGGCAAAGAGTAGGTGGAAACCATTCACAAAGATCAAGGTTTCCATCATGTATACATTGATCAACAAAATTTTGATATCAAGTTACTTTGTGGGGGCATTATATAACATTCCAAGAAAGTTGCAACTCTTTTGTATAAATGGCAGGAATCAGGATGAATGGAGATCAATCAGTTGTTTCACAAAAAGGTAGACACTTCCAACCATATAATGGACTGATTAACCAAATAAAAAACAATCTTATCCAACAAAAACTTGTGTCATCTTGCAAATGTTTAACGCTCGTTATATCATCTTCTTTCCCAAAACCCATATCATACTATGGGCAGTATTTTGTGTTTGTTTTACGGGAAGCGAATACAAACATATATGTCATACAATAAATTCACTTACGACTAGGTATAGAGCCAGTTTGCTGGAATGCTAATTTCCTGCAATGTTCAATAATCAATCATAAATCATAGTGACGGTCAAATAGGGGCAACATGATGTACCTGAAAGGATATACAAACTCGGAACTTTCAACTTGAACAACATCAAAACATATGCTCAAGCTCAAATCTCTAAGTAACATCAAAATCAGGAGCAGAAAACAAGAATATCGCTATGAACAACCAGCTAGTTTATATGAGACAACTCAGACAAGGGATCATCAACCGATAAATCTAGCTTATGCTATTTATAGGGTAAATGCGATTTTAAGGAGTAGCATGTAGAAGTTGAAGTTTTAGGAGAGCAGGGCAGGGAAAGACATCAGAGTGGTCTTACCTAACCGTTTTTAATTGAGTTAGAAGTAAACTTATTTGTAGTGCACATAAGTGAAGTTATAGAAACACATCTATAGCCACACAAAAAGAGAAAACTACTTGGAATTTGGTGGGGCCCCAAACTACCAGGTCCTCTTTGATGGATAAACTCTCTAAATACCTTTTGCATCACATTCATGGAGTACGGGAATCATATCTCATACTACTAGAACTACATGAAAACAAAACAGATGCTTGTTTGCTACCATAAGTGCGAACAATCACAGTTTGTAAGAATGGAACTGTGAAAACGTCAAGGTTAGGCTGTGACAAAGGTACAAAACCTTTAGGATAGTGAAAATGAGTGGACTCCATCAAAGCTTCCTACTAATTTCGACTTCCAAATCCAAGTCTGGTGAAAGTAACTCCTAGGTTAGATTGACACATGGTTCACAACTTCTATGCGACTTAGAAAGTCGCTCTAGGTATAACTCATGATACAATACTTAACCCCAATGGGGCAGCCTACTGGTTAAGGCTTGGTGTTGATGTTGAGGAAAAACCCACCCAAGTTCGAATCCGGGGGTGAGCAACCAGGGGCCACCGAGTATTAATCCC